>JAXRKP010002601.1:24447-43757 GCA_037039925.1 Doris montereyensis | reverse complement strand
TGAGCAGTTGAATGACTTGATGAAAGACGAAGGTTGTAATATTGGCTTAAAAGAGAATGAAGCATATCTTACTAAATGTATGGTATCGGTTTCAAAGGCTGAAATGATTAATTCTGGAATTTGAAGATGTATCAGGCAAAGAAGAGATAATGAATCACTATGAATTGTCCTCTGTCTTTCAAATACACTTTGAAATGATGTTAACTAAGTAAACATCCCTTGTTAAATTTAAAACTTTGTCATGGCAAACACTGATAAAGCGTTGAACAAATATGATCAAAGTGAACTTGGCACGTAGTGTAAAGCAGTTCCGTGGGTCAGGTCTTCGGGAGTATACACGAGCCCCTACCAGTATTGTGTTGTTCAAACTTAGCAGGTAAGTGTCTGTTTGCGCTCTTAGATTGTTGATTATTTTACTAGGATGTGATACTGCTGCTACTACTACTACTACTACTGCTGCTACTGCTGCTACTACTGCTGCTGCTGCTACTACTACTACTACTACTACTGCTGCTGCTACTGCTACTACTACTGCTACTGCTGCTGCTGCTGCTGCTGCTACTACTACTACTACTACTACTACTACTACTACTACTGCTGCTGCTGCTGCTGCTGCTGCTACTACTACTACTACTACTACTACTACTACTAATGCTACTACTACTACTACTACTACTACTACTACTACTACTACTACTGCTACTACTACTACTACTACTACTACTACTACTACTACTACTACTACTACTAAATAATAATAATAATAATAATAATAATAATAATAATAATAATAATAATAATAATAATAATAATAATAATAATAATAATAATAATAATAATAATAATAATAATAATAATAATAATAATGATATTCTTCTACTGGATTGTATGTGTCTTGCTTTTAAAGAAATTTATCCATATTCTTATATGCTTTTCCTAGAAAAAAATATTTCTATACAATGTCGCATTTTTAAAATTATTGATTCTATTAACTCAGTCGTTTGACTGCAAACTGTCTTTGACCATCTTGGATGGAGTCCTACTCAAGCCAATCTTCTGACCATCTTGGATATAGTCCTACTCAAGCCAATCTTCTGACCATCTTGGATAGAGTCCTTCTCAAGCCAATCTTCTGACCATCTTGGATAGAGTCCTACACAAGCCAATGGTTTGACCATCTTGATGGAGTCCTACACAAGCCAATCTTCTGACCATCTTGGATGGAGTCCTACTTGGCCAGTCTTTTGACCATCTTGGATAGAAAAGTTTTGGATTGGTTCGATACCATCACATGTTTTAGCCTTAGCGTTTTCTTTTAGGTTGCTTCGATACCATCACATGTTTTAGCCTTAGCGTTTTCTTTTAGATTGTTTCGATACCATCACATGTTTTAGCCTTAGCGTTTTCTTTTAGATTGTTTCGATACCATCACATGTTTTAACCTTAGCGTTTTCTTTTGGATTGTTTCGATACCATCACATGTTTTAGCCTTAGCGTTTTCTTTTGGGTTGTTTCGATACCATCACATGTTTTAGCCTTAGCGTTTTCTTTTTAGATTGTTTCGATACCATCACTTGTTTTAGCCATAGCGTTTTCTTTTGGATTGTTTCGATACCATCACTTGTTTTAGCCTTAGCGTTTTCTTTTGAATTGTTTCGATACCATCACTTGTTTTAGCCTTAGCGTTTTCTTTTGGATTGTTTCGATACCATCACATGTTTTAGCCTTAGCGTTTTCTTTGGATTGTTTCAAATATATCGCATGCCTTAGCCGTAGTGTTTTCTTTTGGATTGTTTCAAATATATCGCATGCCTTAGCCTTAGCGTTTTCTGTGGATTGTTTCAAATATATCGCATGCCTTAGCCTTAGCGTTTTCTGTGGATTGTTTGAAAATTGTCGCATGCCTTAGCCTTAGCGTTTTCTACAGTACTCGTTTCAACCACTTGGCTATCTGTATTTGAAGTCCGTGTAGCGATTTTTTCAACCACTTGGCTATCTGTATTTGAAGTCCGTGTAGCGATTTTTTTTCAAAATGTGTTTCTATGTTGTTGAATTTTTTCTCTTTTTTCCCCCCGTACTTTTCCTTCCAAGTGTTTTCTTCTGAGTTTTTTCTCGTTCAACCTCTTTCTATTCATCTTTAGTATTCGATCTTGCTTTCTCTGTAAGTTCGTCCTTTTGTTTTATGAGTTGGCTTCCTTCACTCTTATATTTCATTTTATTTTTTAATTCATTATCCTAACCTTTGGATTACATGTTACGCTTTACATTTTCTAATATTTTCTTTTAGTAGTTTTTCTATCTTTTTTTTTCCATTTTAGCTCGTTTCACTGGTCTTTTAATATTATTATAATCTATTTAATTAAGCTTTAATTACTTATTCTATATCACCGGTAGCTCAGTCGTCAGAGTGTCTCACTAGCATGCAAGAGGATTGAGTTCGATTCCCAGCCAGGAAAATCTTTCTGGCCCATCCTGTTGACCAAGCAGTGAATGGGAAAGCAATGACAAACTAATACGCTACCAAACCCTGATTTACACTACGCTAAACTCTGAGTATGGTGGAAAGCAATGACAAACTACTACGCTACCAAACCCTGATTTACACTACGCTAAACTCTGAGTATGGTGGAAAGCAATGAAAAACTACTACGCTACCAAACCTGATTTACACTACGCTAAACTCTGAGTATGGTGGAAAGCAATGACAAACTACTACGCTACCAAACCCTGATTTACACTACGCTAAACTCTGAGTATGGTGGAAAGCAATGAAAACTATCACGCTATCAAATCCTGATTTACACTACGCTAAACTCTGAATATGGGCTTTAGTTGCTATCGTTATGCTAACCTTTGGAATATATTTTTATGCAGTACAATTTCTACTATTTTGATTTGAGTAATTTTGGTGGGTTCTTTTTTATCCTTTTCATTTGAGCTATTTTCATTTATTCTAAATATCACAATACATTTACATTTACAGTCGTTAAGTTGATGACGTACATACATCATACCTTATGCTGGGTTCACACTTGGGCGATTTTTTTTACAGACAGGGCGCAGGAAAAATAAACTGCGACGCACGAAAAAAACCAACTCTGGTGTGGATGCGTTTTTGTTTTGTTTTTTGTTGTTGGTTGTTTTTTTCTTTTTCGCCGCACGGAGGACTCAGCAGATCAGAGGCAAGATACCAGCCTCTCCACCAAAAGGTCGTCGGTTCACTTCACATGTTATTTTTTGTTGTTGAGTAAAACCTCCCCCCTGCCCCCGCCCCTCCGCCCTGATCCAGGCAGATGGATTGACCCCTAGACCGATCAGAGACAGACTATAGAAACGAGTTCCCGAGTGCAAAGCACAACACTCTATACACGTTAGAGATTCCTTGGCTGTTTACAGGGCAGTACAGGATAAATTAACAATTCTACCAAAAATCCCTGAGATCACCTTTGTTGAAGGTGTGGATAAATTTTAATCAGATCAAACTTGTTCGTCGTACAGATCGCACAGGTCGAACAGGTCGTATAGGATAGAAGTCGAACAGGTCAAACAGTTCGCACAGGTCGCACAGGCCTAGCATATACCAGCCATGACGGAAACACTGTGTAGAGCATCTACTTTCTTGAACAGCCATCAACACTGTTTGTCTTTACCCTACAGATCTATGTTAGATCTACTTCAGAGGCACACTATGAATATCGTAATGTTCAATGGTTGTTTCTAAAAATAGCACTGGGTCTAGATCTAGAAAGCTTGTAATCTCGGATACTAGGGGAGCGAACTGTCAGTGAATACGACTGCTAAAAGTGATACTGGTTCTAGATCTAGACAACTTGTAATCTAGGACACTGGGGGAGAATACGACTTTTAGTTTTGATTGGATACGTGCGAAATACAATTGTTAATGAAACTCTTTTAAATTAGCTTGGTTCTTAGTACGCTTTTCTTTATTGTTATGGGTGTCGACGCAGAGGTTGAAATCCTCATGGTGGCCAAGAGTTTTCTTTTTAAATTTAGTCTTCTTTGTTCCTATGTTTCTTAGTCCGCTTTTCCTGTTTACCTTTAATCTTCAATGTTCAATAATTAATCAATAATAATTAAGGAATGGGGCTTCACTATTATTAAATGATATCTCAGTAATCTATATTATATTGTAATGCGAAACATGGACTGCTAGATGAATTGTAAGGCGAAACATCCCCCTTGGCCATCGCCAACTAACGCGTGATATTTGACCCAGAAAGCCCAGCTGCTTGTGCTGTGTGTAGTGTGTTGTAAACAAACCAACGTGCGTTCTTGTGTTGCCGTTGTTCCTGACGGTTTGTTTTATTTTTGGACTTGGAGTTTTGTCGTAAAGTATATTGTTTTTGCTTTTTGTTTTTTTTATTCGGTGAACAATTTGTTCAAGGGACAATTCAGTGTATTGATATGGAGGATTTATTTCCATGTTTGATCAGATTACTGAACAATAAATCCGAATCACCCCAAAGTGAAACTAAATCTTGTGAAAATACGTTCAGTGATAATGTGAATCATGCAGATCCTGTTGTCAATGTTGATTATTGTCAGCCTACTAAAATTATTTTTAAAAGCAAGAAATATCATGTTCAGCGTTGTGCTAGGTGGAAATTGTAATAATAATCGTTATGACAAGCGAAACTTGCCTTTCTTCAAATTCCCAAAAGACGAAATAAGATGTAAACAATGGGTTCAAAATACAAGAAGAAAGGATAAAATCATTAAAAAGCCAAGTGAGCAACTACACAAGGGATCTGTTCTGTGTGCAAACCACTTTGAAGCAAACCAATTCACATCATCAGAAAAATTTGTTAAAAAGAAACGCTGTGCCAACATTGTTCAATGTCTCAAATCCACCTCAGAAATTGACAGCATCAAGAAAGCCACCCAAGCCTCGGCCATACCTCCCGCTTCTAAAGAAAAGACTACAAGTGACCGCCCTTGACTTACCTGAGCATGACTGGAATAATGTATATGACACAAATAATTCCACACCAAAAGAAAACACACTCAAACCCGAACCAAAAAGGATATTTTAAGAATAAAGACGCTGACTAAGAAATTAAATTGCCAACGCATGAGGTTGAAACGACTTCACACTTCTCTCACAAAGAAAAAGTTCAAAACTTCCAAACAAGAGATTGCACACATTAAAGAATTGACTTTAAATATTTAAACAAAGATGCACATTTCTTTTTTTTTTTGCAAACAACTAGAGGCCTCTTTAACCAAGACAACCAAATGGAGTGCACGTGACAAAAGCTTTGCATTAACACTATACCACACATCTCCAAAAGCATACAGAATGCTTAAAAAGATATTCCATCTGCCATCGGTTGAGACTTTGAGGCAAGTTATGCAGAAGATTCAAATATATCCTGGTTTCTCTCCAAAGCTTCTAGCTGCTTTCAAATTGAAAGTGGACAAAATGACAGACACAGATAAATTGTGCGTCCTTCTCATCGATGAGATAACGTTGGCCAAAAAAGTGGTGTATAATGTAGAGAGAGACTACCTTGAGGGATTAGAAGATTACGGGGGTCTGGCTGACAGTATTCACAGAGCAATTGAGGCTGGAGGACATGCATATGTGTGTTGATGGCTAGAGGTCTTATAAGTCAATGGAAGTAGCCATTTGGTTATGTAATAACATCAAACCCAATCAAAGCTGGTGAGCTAAAAGTTATTTTGAATGGTGCAATCAATCAACTTAAATCAGTTAAACTGAATGTGAAGGCATTGGTTTGCGATCAGGGCACTAACAATCGCTCAGCTATCAAATCGCTTAACGTCACAAAAGCAAAGCCCTATTTCATAACAGAAGACAATGACAAGATATTTGTTTTTTTTATGATCCTCCTCATTTAATTAAAAACATAAGAAACAATTTGATGAATTATGAATTTTACACGAATGAAGGTGTTGTTTCATGGAATGTACTTGTTGACTTTTATCAAAGGGATAGTTCACTTGGGTCCTTTCGGATGGCACCTAAATTGAAAAAAAAGCACGTGGAAGTGAAAAGTTTCGGACGTCAACGAGTCTACCTAGCCACTCAAGTATTGAGTCACAGTGTTGCTAAAGCAATTGGGACATTATGTGCTCTTGGAATTTATCCTCCATCACATTTGGCAACATCACACTTTTTTGAGACATTTGACTGCTTGTTCAATGTCTTCAATGGATCCCTTGTGCAATCTTCTGCTCAATATCGCAATCCAATCACACGTAATTCAGCACATCACAAGTTTTTGGACACCACACTGGTTTGGTTGAAAAACATGACGTATGGCACAGCTACCACCAAGCAACTCCCAGCACAGAAACTACCCTGTGTGGATGGTTGGATCCACAACATCAATGCCTTAAAACAGTTTGTCCCTGAAATTGTGGGAGTTGAGCCTGGAGTTGACTACCTTGTTACCAACCGTCTCAATCAAGATGCTCTTGAAAATCTCTTCTCAGTGATAAGAGGAAAAGGTGCATTTCATGATAATCCAGACCCTCAACAATTTAGATATAGGCTGTGCCAGGTTATGGTGGATAAAATCCTCATACCATCAAAATTAAGTAACTGTAAGGATGATATTGACAATTTCCTCATCAATCTGACTCAACATCCCAAAGACACACATGAAGCCACACTAATAGTTGCACCTCATGATAGTGAGCCCCATCACATAACCAATCTTGTGAAATCCTGTTCTGCGACTGATATCATTCATCTTGAAAATGCTGTTGCCTATGTAAGTGGGTACATTTTGAAAAAAAGTATATTCCACAGTTTGTAGGGACTGCATAGCAAAGCTTGAGTACCACCCCCAAGAAGGCCAACCTACACCAGTCCACCTGACATTAATTGAACAGAAACAGTTTGAACACTGCCTACATGGTGGCTTGAAAAAAACTAGTTACAATCTTGTTAAAGTTGTTGGATGTTTTGAGATTGCATTTGAAAATAATTTCAAACTTTATAGGAATAAGAGAAACATCAGAAAACTATTCAAACAAAAGCTGCTCCATGTAGTTCACACACCGACATAATTGAAAGGTGATGAATGCAGATGTCCAACAATCGACCTCATAATGAACATTTTCTTGACTGTCAGATTGCATCATGAAATCAGAATGATGAATGAAAGAATGGAACATGAAAAGAAGGCAAAGGAAGGTGTCAAAAAGAACAGGAAGCTACTTAAGGTTTCACATCAGTGACATTCAACATTAAAAGTAAAGTTTATAAGAGCCGTGTTTTTTTTAAGCTACTTAAGGTTTCACATCAGTGACATTCAACAAAAGAACCATGTTTTTTTTGTTGTTTTTTCAACTTCAAGCCATTTTTCAAAAATATGCCTTTTTTTTCTTATTTTTTTTCTTAAAAAGTTTTTTTTTTTTTTGGTCAAATGAAAGATACACTACAGGTTCATTTACAAATATATGTAATGTAAGATTCATCTTTTAAAAAAGGATAAAGAACAAATCAGTAAATTTCAAATAACTCTTTTTCTTCTTATTTTGTTCTTAAAATTCAACTTTTTTTGTTCTTAAAATGAAAAACACTACAGGTTTTTTACAAATATATGTAATTCTTCATCTTTTAAAAAAGGATAAAAAAATAAATCAGTTCTTTCAAAACTCTTTTTTTCTTCTTATTTTTACCTTAGAATGTCTTAAAAAACAAGGCTTTTGTTCTGATTGAAAAAAAAAACTGTTTAAAAGCGGCTACTCCTTTTCTTTTCGAAAACGTGTCTTGACCCCCCGACAATTAAAATAAAACAATTTTAAGTAACCCATTCCTAAATGTAGGCCTACCGTAGCCGATATTTTCTCTGTTCCAGTCCGTTGTAATACTAGCGGATCACGGCTCTTCACGCGTCCCTCTCGTGACCCGTTAACCAGCCCGGCTCTCTTCGCTGCACATGACAAGAGAATTTTCTTTTTCAAAGAGGAAATTAGTTCGGTTAGCAGCATGGTTTTTCTTTCATTGCGAGGCGATGGATGCCGATGCAGAGGTCGCAGGTTCAATCTTCACTATGGCCCGGGTTTTTTTTTCTTCTGTCTATTCCATGTATTTTTTGTCTCGTCTTTGTACCTATGTTACTTTAATATTATTAACCGTCATTTCCTTTTCTTTCGACAAATCCCTTGCCTCACTGCTTGGCTCTCTCTCTCTCTCTCTCTCTCTCTCTCTCTCTCTCTCTCTCTCTCTCTCTCTCTCTCTCTCTCTCTCTCTCTCTCTCTCTCTCTCTCTCTCTCTCTCTTTTCTCTCTCTCTCTCTTTCCTTTCTCTCTCTTTCTTTTCCGACTTTTGAACTGTCTGTCTGTCTATCTGCCTCTCTTTTACCTACATACCCATTTATCTATCTGTCTATCTCTCCCATACTTAGACATACACAGATGCAAACACCGAATCTCGAATCACAGCAACACGCCTTGTCATAGTCAGTCTTTGCATAATCGACCTACAGCAAAGGAGGCCAGCGTCATATTTTAAATCTGCGTCAACACAACTTAGTGCAGAAGAGAATGTCAATCAGCGATGTGACCCATCATCGGGATGTTTAGATACCCTATTTGTTTGCCTGTACGAAAGCTTGGTTAATATAGCATTGCATCAATATATATATATATATATATATATATATATATATATATATATATATATATATATATATATATATATATATATATATATATATATATATATATATATATATAAATATCTGCTTACAACTAACACCCAAATAGAAACACAATAATATATCTATACTAAATCATACATACACACATATCTACACACACACACACCTACACCTACACACACACATATACACACACACACTTACACACATACCTACACACACACACACTTAAACCTATATATACACACACACATATACACACACGTACACCCACCCACACCTACACACACATACACACACACTACACCTATACACACACAAACACACACACCTAAATACACACCTACACACACCCCTACACACACCTACACACATACAAACACACACCTACACATATACACACACACACTACACACACACACACACACCAAACATACACCTACACACACATACACACACACACACACACCTACACACACACGCAAACAGAGTTTGTGAATTAGAAAGGATAGCTTTATAGTGGTGGGCCACAACAAGAAATGGTTTTGAACACTAGAGTCATACGTGGGTGCGGGTTTGTGTGTGTGTGTGTGTGTGTGGGGAGTTTGAATGTGTGTTTAAATGTGTGTGTGAGTGTTTGTGTGTGTGAGTGTAATGTGAATGTGAGTATGTGAATGTGTGTGTTTGTCTGTGTGTGAGTATGAATGTGTGTGTGAGTGTGAATGTAGGTGTGTGAGTGTGAATGTGTGTATGTTTGTGTGTGTGTGTGAGAATGTGAATGTGTGTGTGTGTGTGAGTGTGAATGTGAGTGTGAATGTGTGTGTGTGTTTATGAATGTGTATGTGTTTGTGTGTGTGTGTGAGTGAATGTGTGTGCATGTGTGTGTGAGCGTGTGTGTGTGTGTCTTCTTGTTAACGAATATCATTTTCAGAGATAAGAGAAAAAATTACCCCGACTGAAAAGTTTCCTCTTCCGCACGTAATTGCATCTAGTCAGTATCTTATGTTCAATATTTCGTACAGGACAGTGGGTGGCCAATAACAGATCTGCCTTCGGATCGTGCCTTCCGTCTCACGTCTCACGTCTCACGTCCCACGTGTCACGTATATTTTGTTTGTCCAAGTTCGATTACCTTGAGTGGCCACGTCATTGCGATCAAGAAATAATATCGATACGAGACGATGGTTTGCGTTAATCTAGTGTTTATCTATAATAGATCTTTAAAAAGCGACCATGATAGAAAAATAGGCCAGATAACCATTGGGTACAGTATATTTTCGGTTAGGCTGCCGTACTGCAGATCATGAGGTCCTGGTTCGAATCCTAGCAAAAATAGGTGCGACGTTGTGTTCCTTGGGAAAGACCCTTGATACGCACGCTTCCCACTCTACCCAAGTGCAAATGGGTACAGCCACTAGCTTGAGGGGAGGGGGGGGTAAATATCTGCGTGAGATTAGCGTCCTGATCAGGAGGAGATTATTTTCACCTGTTACGTTTCACGCGCTATTGAAGCCGTAATAAACTCTGGCGCTAACGTGCCTTATTGGCCTTGGAGGAATTTTACTGGAATTGAAGTGTAAAGGGAGGATGCTACTTGATGCGACCCAAAATTGAATATCATAGTTTGCCATATTATATATATATCGATGCTCAAACCCTGTATGAGTCATACAAAAATTAAGGTGTTTTTTGTTTTACGATTAAGTACACTTATGACCCTAAAATGAGGTGGAATGCAGGTAGGTGTGGGGGGTGTGTTGATTTGACCATGAATTAAGGTTACGTAATTATTCTTTTACCACAGATACGTAGCAATTTCCTAACTTGACTCAGGTGTGACTGAATACCCAACCCTAGCGAGAGAAATATCTTGTCAGAATGTTAGTACGAAGAGCCTGATAGGCTGATGTAATGTATGCTCCCTAGGGACGTTGAGAAGGACTGTAAACGAAATGGCCTGCTGGGAGGATAAAGGGTGTAAAGTGTCTGAGCCTTCACACATGCGGGGATACGAACTGTAAATCTCTCTTTAAAAATCCATTTTATATGAACACAAATGTACTCGATGAGGGTATCGTAATGCCCCCCCCTTTGCGACAACGATACCATTCAGATGAATATTAGGCGCGTACGATACTACACCTTTTTAATGATAAAACCTGTTGAAAGTGATGGTTTAGGTGAATGACATTTCTTCTCATAGATGGCTTCGTTTAATTGAAATTCACCCTGTCTACCATGTGTGATGATCTCCAGGTGAATAAAGAAGAAACAGCAAGATAATATAATCGTTAAAGAGTGAAAGACTGAAAAGAAAGACATAGGACCTACCAGCATCCCCGCCAATCACCCACCTCAGAGATGTCAAAATGGTGAAACTCTCCTTAATTGAACCACACTTTTGGTAGGAAAAAAATCATCAAATGCAAACACTCTTGGGAGAGAGTCATATAGACTCTATGCAAAATATAGTTACTCTAGTGTCCTAGTAACAGAGCCTTGACGCAGAAATAGCCCCCTCCCTCTCCCCTCCCTCCCCCCTCCCGCGCCACCACGCCCAACTCAGAATTCTATAGTCAAGATTATTTATTATGTTTTGCCTGACTAAAGGTTGGCTTGCATAGGATTTCATCCAAGATGGTCAAAAGATTGGCTTGCATAGGATTTCATCCAAGATGGTCAAAAGATTGGCTTGCATAGGATTTCGTCCAAGATGGTCAAAAGATTGGCTTGCATAGTTTCGTCCAAGATGGTCAAAAGATTGACTTGCATACGATTTCATCCAAAATGGTCAAAAAGATTGGCTTGCATAGGATTTCATTCAAGATGGTCGAAAGATTGACCAAAGCAGGATTTCACCCAAGATGGTCAAAAGATTGGCTTGCATAGTATTTCATCCAAGATGGTCAAAAGATTGGCTTGCATAGGTTTCATCCACGATGGTCAAAAGATTGGCTTACGTAGGACTCCATCCAAGATGGTCAAAAGATTGGCTTGTGTAGGACTCTATCCAAGATGGTCAAACCATTGGCTTGAGTAGGACTCTATCCAAGATGGTCAAAAGATTGGCTTGTGTAGGACTCTATCCAAGATGGTCAAAAGATTGGCTTGAGTAGGACTCCATCCAAGATGGTCAAAAGATTGGCTTGTGTAGGACTCTATCCAAGATGGTCAAACGATCGGCTTGAGTAGGACTCCATCCAAGATGGTCAGAAGATTGGCTTGTGTAGGACTCTATCCAAGATGGTCAAAAGATTGGCTTGTGCAGGACTCTATCCAAAATGGTCAAAAGATTGGCTTGAGTAGGACTCTATCCAAGATGGTCAAAAGATTGGCTTGTGTAGGACTCCATCCAAGATGGTCAAACCATTGGCTTGTGTAGGACTTTATCCAAGATGGTCAAACCATTGGCTTGTGTAGGACTCTATCCAAGATGGTCAAACCATTGGCTTGTGTAGGACTCTATCCAAGATGGTCAAACCATTGGCTTGTGTAGGACTCCATCCAAGATGGTCAAATCATTGGCTTGTGTAGGACTCCATCCAAGATGGTCAAACCATTGGCTTGTGTAGGACTCCATCCAAGATGGTCAAACCATTGGCTTGTGTGCAGGACTCATCCAAGATGGTCAAAAGATTGGCATTGGCTTGTGTAGGACTCCATCCAAGATGGCCAAACCATTGGCTTGTGTAGGACTCCATCCAAGATGGTCAGAAGATTGGTTTGGATAGGCTTGACTCCATCCAAGATGGTCAAACCATTGGCTTGTGTATGACTCTATCCAAGATGGTCAAACCATTGGCTTGTGTAGGACTCTATCCAAGATGGTCAGAAGATTGGCTTGTGTAGGACTCCATCCAAGATGGTCAAACCATTGGATTGTGTAGGACTCTATCCAAGATGGTCAAACCATTGGCTTGTGTAGGACTCCATCCAAGATGGTCAGAAGATTGGCTTGTGTAGGACTCCATCCAAGATGGCCAAACCATTGGCTTGTGTAGGACTCTTTCAAAGATGGTCAAAAGATTGGCTTGTGTAGGACTCCATCCAAGATGGTCAAACCATTGGCTTGAGTAGGACTCTATCCAAGATGGTCAAAAGATTGGCTTGTGTAGGACTCCATCCAAGATGGTCAGAAGATTGGCTTGTGTAGGACTCCAAACCCATTGGCTTGTGTAGGGACTCCATCCAAGATGGTCAAAAGATTGGCTTCAGTAGGACTCTATCCAAGATGGTCAAACCATTGGCATCTATCAAAGATGGTCAAAAGATTGGCTTGTGTAGGACTCCATCCAAGATGGTCAAACCATTTGCTTGTGTAGGACTCCATCCAAGATGGTCAGAAGATTGGCTTGTGTAGGACTCCATCCAAGATGGTCAAAGATTGGCTTGTGTAGGACTCTATCCAAGATGGTCAAACCATTGGCTTGTGTAGGACTCCATCCAAGATGGTCAGAAGATTGGCTTGTGTAGGACTCCATCCAAGATGGTTAAACCATTGGCGTGGTAGGACTCTATCCAAGATGGTCAAACCATTGGCTTGTGTAGGACTCTATCCAAGATGGTCAAACCATTTGCGTTTGCAGTCAAACGATTGAGTTAATAGAATCAATAATTTTAAAAATGCGACATTGTATAGAAATATTTTTTTTCCAAGGAAAAGCATATAAGAATATGGATAAAATTCCTTCAAAGCAAGACACATACAATCCAGTAGAAGAATATCATCATTATTGAGTTATTATAATAATAATAATTATTATTATTATTATTATTATTATTATTATTATTATTATTATTATTATTATTATTATTATTATTATTATTATTATTATTATTATTATTATTATTATTATTATTATTATTATTATTATTATTATTATTATTATTATTAGTATTAGTAGTAGTAGTAGTAGTAGTAGTAGTAGTAGTAGTAGTAGTAGTAGTAGTAGTAGTAGTAGTAGTAGTAGTAGTAGTAGTAGTAGTAGTAGTAGTAGTAGTAGTAGTAGTAGTAGTAGTAGTAGTATCATATCCTAGTAAAATAATCAACATTCTAAGAGCGCAAACAGACACTTACCTGCTAAGTTTGAACAACACAATACTGGTAGGGGCTCGTGTACACTCCCGAAGACCTGACCCACGGAGCTGCTTTACACTACGTGCCAAGTTCACTTTGATCATATTTGTTCAACGCTTTATCAGTGTTTGCCATGACAAGATTTTAAATTCAACAAGGGATGTTTACTTAGTTAACATCCTTTGAAAGTGTATTTGAAAGACAGAGGACATTTCATAGTGATTCATTATCTCTTCTTTTGTTTGATACATCTTCAAATTCAGAATTAATCATTGCAGCCTTTGAAGACGATACCATATATTTAGTAAGATATGCTTCATTCTCTTTTAAGCTAATATTACAACCTTCGTCTTTCATCAAGTCATTCAACTGCTCATGAAGCTGACTGGCGTCTGGTCGAGGTTCAGATATTTTGTTCTGAAGCTATTAAGGTCAAGCCGTGGAACACCATATTTGGATTCATTGAAAATAATCTGAACAGCGAGAACATCGTGGAAGGAATTGGTGGGTTCGAATGTTTCATTGATGTGTTTGATTGGTACGGTGACCAGGACGTGAAACTGTCATCGTTCTGATAACCAGAAACTAATTTTGATTTTGAATCTTCCAATCACAAATATTCTTTTTCAACAATATCATGCAAGGCGTTTTTTGGTAGAGAAAAGAGGAACGAAGGATATGCCTTTTTGGTAGAGAAAAAGAGAATGGAGAGGGTATGCGGTAGAGAAAAGAGGAATGGAGAGGGAAGGCCTTTTGGTACAGAAAGAGAGAATGGAGAGGGTATGCCTTTTTGAGAGAAAAAGAGGAATGGAGAGGGAAGGCCTTTTTGGTAGAGAAAAAGAGGAATGGAAAGGGAAGGCCTTTTTTGGTAGAGAAAAAGAGGAATGGAGAGAGTATGCCTTTGGTAGAGAAAAGAGGAATGGAGAGGGGTATTTTTGGTAGAGAAAGAAAGAAATGGAGAGGGAAGGCCATTTTAGTACAGAAAGAGAGGCATGGAGAGGGAAGCCGTTTTTAGGAGAAAGGGGCATTGAGAGGGGAGCCTGTTTTAATAGAGAAAGAGAGGAATGGAGAGAGAAGCCTTTTTTTTAAGTAGAGAAAGAGAGGAATGGAAAAGAAAGCCTTTTAATAGAGATAGGAATGGATAGGGGTGGGGGACTTTTGGGTAGAGAAAGAGAGGCATGGAAAGGGAAGGCCTTTTTGGAGAGAAAGAAGGAATGGAGAGGCCTTTTGGTAGAGAAACAGAGGGAGTGGAGAGAAAATTTTTTGGTAGTGAAAGAGAGAATGGAAAGGAAGGCCTTTTGAAGGGCTTTTTTTGGAGAAAAGGGAATGGAGAGGGGCTTTTTGGTAGAGAAAGAGAGTGAATGGAGAGGGCCCTTTTTGCAGAGAAAGAGAGAGGCATGGAGAGGAAGTTTTTAGTAAGAAAGAGAGGAATGGAGAGGGCCTGTTTTAATAGAGAAAGAGAGGAATGGAGAGAGAAGCCTTTTTTAGTAGAAAAAGGAATGGAAAAGAAAGCCTTTTAATAGAGATAGAATGGATAGGGGGGTGGGGGGACTTTTTGGTAGAGAAAGAGAGGCATGGAAAGGGAAGGCCTTTTTGGCAGAGAAAGAAAGGAATGGAGAGGCAAGGCCTTTTTGGTAGAGAAACAGAGGAGTGGAGAGGAAAATCCTTTTGAAAGAAAGAGAGGAATAGAGAGGGAAGGGGTAGTGAAAGAGAGGAATGGGAAAGGGAAGGCCCTTTGGCAGAGAAACAGAGAATGGAGAGAGGAATGGAGAGGGCTTTTTGGTAGAGAAAGAGAATGGAGAGGGTTTTTGGTAGAGAGAGGAATGGAGAGGGCTTTTTTGGTAGAGAAAGAGAGGAGGAATGGCGAGGGCTTTTTGATAGTGAAAAAGGAATGGAGGAGGGCTTTTCGTAGAGAAAGAAAATGAGATATCATTTTGGTAGAGAAAGAGAGAAATGGACAGGCGAGGCCTTTTTTGGTAGAGAAAGAGAGCAATGGAAAGGGAATACCTTTTTTGTAGAGAAACAGAGGTATGGAGAGAACTTTTTGGGTAGAGAAAGAGAGGAATGGAGAGGAGAGAAAGTGAGGAATGGAGAGCGCTTTTTGTTAGAGAAAAAGAGGAGTGGAGAGGGAATGCTTTTTTGGCAGAGAAAGATTAAATGGAGAGGGAATACCTTTTTTAGTAGAGAAAGAGAGGAATGGGAAGGGAGAGACCAATGGAGAGGGAATGGCTTTTTGGTAGAGAAAGAGAGGAATGGGAAGGGAGAGACCAATGGAGAGGGAATGGCTTTTTTTGTAGAAAAAAGAGAGTGAGGTGGGCAGGGAAGGCTTTTTGGAAGAGAAAGAGAGAAATGGAGAGGGAAGGCTTTTTTTAGTAGAGAAAGAGACGAATAGAGAGGGAAGGCTTTTTTAGTAGAGAAAGAGACGAATAGAGAGGGAAGGCTTTTTTTAGTAGAGAAAGAGACGAATAGAGAGGGAAGGCTTTTTTTAGTAGAGAAAGAGACGAATAGAGAGGGAAGGCTTTTTTGGAAGAAAAAGAGACGAATAGAGAGGGAAGGCTTTTTTAGTAGAGAAAGAGACGAATAGAGAGTGAAGGCCCTTTTGGTAGAGAATGAGAAAATGGAGAGGGACGGCTTATTTGGTAGAGAAAATAGACGAATGGAGAGGGGATGTCTTTTTGGTAGAGAATTAGACGAATGAAGAGGGAAGGCCTTTATGGTAGAGAAAGAAACGAATGGAGAGGGAATGCCTTTTTGGTAGAGATATAGAAGAATGGAGAGGGAAGACCTTTTTTGGTAGATAAAGAGACGAATGGAGAGGGAATGCCTTTTTTGGTAGAGAAAGAGAGGAAGGAGAGGGAAAGCCTTTTTTTTGTAGAGAAAGAGAGGAATGGAGAGGAAGGCCTTTTGGTAGAGAGGAATGAGAGGAATGGAGAGAGAAATCCTTTTTGGAGAGAGAAATAGTAGAGAAAGAGAGGAATGGAGAGGGAGGCCTTCTGGTAGAGAAAGAGAGGAATGGAGAAAGAAAGCCTTTTTGGTAGAGAAAGAGAGGAATGGAGAGGGAGGCCTTTTTAGTAGAGAGAAAGAGAGGAATGGAGACGGGAGGCCTTTTTTGGTAGAGGAAAAGAGGAATGGAAAGGGTGTGCCTTTTTCCATGAAAAAGAGGAATGGAGAAACCTTTTTGGGTAGAGAAAGAGAGGAATGGAGAGGGAAGGCCTTATTGGTAAGAAAGAGAGGGATGAAGAGGGCTTTTTGGTAGAGAAAGGGGGATGAAGAGGGTTTTTTGGTAGAAAAAGAGGAAGAATGGAGAGGGCTTTTTTGGTAGAGAAAGAGAGGAATGAAAAAGGGCTTTTTTGGCAGAGAAAGAGAGAATGGAGAGGACTTTTGGTAGAGAAAGGAAGAATAGAGAGGGAACGCCTTTTTTTTTTGGTAGAGAAGAAAGAATGAAGAGGGAATGCCTTTTGGTAAAGAAAGGGAGGAATGGTGAGGGACGGCCTTTTTGGTAGAGAAAGAGGGGAATTCAGAGGAATGCCTTTTGGTAAAGAAAGAGAGGAATGGAGAAGGAATACCTTTTTTGGTAGAGAAAGAGAGAATGGAGATGGAAGCCTTGAGTAAAGAAAGAGAGGAATTGAGGAGGAAGCCTTTTTTTAGTAGAGAAAGAGAGGAAGGGAGAGGGAATACCTTTTTGGTAGAGAAAGAGAGGAATGGAGAGGAAAGGACTTTTTTGGTAGAGAAAGAGAGGAATGGAGAGGAAGACCTTTTTGGTAGAGAAAGAGGAGTTGAGAGGGGAGTCTTTTTTTAGTAGAGAAAGAGGAATGGAAGGGAATGCCTTTTTGGTAGAGAAAGAGGAATGGAAGGGAGGCTTTTAGTAGAGAAAGAAAGGAATGGAGAGGGGAGGCTTTTAAAGAGAAAGAAAATGGAGAGGAAGTTTTTTTGTAGAGAAAGAAACGAATGGAGAGGGAGGCTTTTTTGTAGAAAGAAACGAATGGAGGAAGGCCTTTTTGGTAGAGAAAGAGAGGAACGGAGAGAAATGCCTTTTGGTAGAGAAAAGACAGGAATGGAGAGGAAAAGCCTTTTGTAGTAGAGAAAGAGGGAAATGGAGAGAGAAAGCCTTTCTGGGAAAAGGCTAGTAGAGCAGCCAAGGATAGAGAAAATTGGAGTGATCATGTTCAGACCTGATGTGTCTCCCCAAGTTATGGTTAGGTAAGGCATTGTCATTGAGGGAAATAATCACACGTCCGCACAACTTCCAGATAATTATTCAGTCATTTTATACCTTCCTAATTAGAGCTTTAACAGATATTGTCTCGACTCTATGAAGTGCTTATGATTGTAATTTTTTTCGCAAAAGAAACACATTTCGGTTCCAATACTAAAATCATCTGCTGCATTAGGCAGTCTTTTTCTTTCAGGTCATCAAGTGTAACATCAAGTGCTTAACAGAGCGTCATGTTTTTGCGTGACTGGCTCCAATCTGTTTCAAATTAAATTTGCCCTGCCCATCTTGTGCTTGTCGATTTTGTTATAGCTACGCTTATGTCATTTCTCTTTATGCTTGAACATAGTATACTGGCTTAGTCTGCGTCGTCCGCAGTTATTTCTTAATAAGGAATGTCGAATGGTTGAATCTCAATAATCTTTCTTTAATATTCGCAGCGAGTTCCATCTAGTATGCGCTCTCGCCAACTTAGAAATACAATATTCGTTTCATGATATGATAGGATCAAAATTATTACATCTACATCTATATGTGACTAAGAAATGGTGTAATGCATTTAGGGTATATGACTAAGAAACGGTGTAATGCATTTAGGTATATGACTAAGAAATGGTGTAATGCATTAAGGTATATGACTAAGAAACGGTAATGCATATAGGGTATATGACTAAGAAACGGTAATCGTGCAACGCATTTAAGGTATAGGACTAAGAAATGGTGTAATGCATTTAGGGTATATGACTAAGAAACGGTAATGCATTTAGGGTATAGGACTAAGAAACGGTGTAATGCATTTAGGGTATATGACTAAGAAATCGTGTAACGCATTTAAGGTATAGGACTAAGAAACGGTGTAATGCATTTAAGGTATATGACTAAGAAACGGTGTAATGCATTTAAGGTATATGACTAAGAAACGGTGTAATGCATTTAAGGTATATGACTAAGAAACGGTGTAATGCATTTAAGGTATATGACTAAGAAACGGTGTAATGCATTTAAGGTAAGGTATGTGACTAAGAAATGGTGTAATGCATTTAGGTATGGTGTAATGACTAAGAAATGGTGTAATGCATTTAAGGTATGTGACTAAGAAACGGTGTAATGCATTTAAGGTATGTGACTAAGAAACGGTGTAATGCATTTAAGGTATATGACTAAGAAACGGTGTAATGCATTTTTTCATAGAATGGAGACGTCGCGATATCATGTGGAGACTTGACGTCATGAAAGTCAAGCACGGTCATTTCAAAGTGAAATACATGCTTTGTTAAATACCCGATATCTCGGCTAATAATAAAGGCTTTTAAAGAAAGTAAAGTGATTTCAGTAGAAAAAAGAACAACGTTTAGGATGAAATA
>JAXRKP010002601.1:7500-19347 GCA_037039925.1 Doris montereyensis | reverse complement strand
TCCTATGCTTGTCCTATTCCATACTGTCCCATGTTTGTCCTATTCCATACTGTCCATGTTTGTCCTATTCCATACTGCCTATGTTTGTCCTATTCCATACTGTCCCATGTTTGTCCTATTCCATACTGTCCTATGTTTGTCCTATTCATACTGTCCCATGTTTGTCCTATTCCATACTGTCCCATGCTTGTCCTATTCCATACAGTCCCATGTTTGTCCTATTCCATACTTGTCCTATTCCATACAGTCCCATACTTGTCCTATTCCATACAGTCCCATACTTGTCCTATTCCATACTGTCCCATACTTGTCCTATTCCATACAGTCCCATACTTGTCCTATTCCATACTGTCCCATACTTGTCCTATTCCATACAGTCCCATACTTGTCCTATTCCATACTGTCCCATGTTTGTCCTATTGCATACTGTCCCATGCTTGTCCTATTCCATACTGTCCCATACTTGTCCTATTCCATACTGTCCCATACTTGTCCTTATTCCATACTGTCCCATTTGGTCCTATTGCATACTGTCCTATGTTTGTCCTATTGCATAATGTCCTATGTTTGTCCTATTGCATACTGTCGCATTTTGTCTTGTCCTATTGTCCTATTTTTGTCCATACTGTTCCATGTTTGTCCTATTCCATACTGTCCCCTGCTTGTCCTATTCCATACTGTCCACATTCGTCCTATTCCATACTGTCCCATTCGTGTCCTGTTCCATACTGTCCGATTCTTGTCCTATTCAATACTGTCCCATGCTTGTCCTATTCCATACTGTCCCATTCTTGTCCTATTTATTGTCCCATGCTTTGTCCTATTCCATACTGTTCCATGCTTTTCCTATTCCATACTGTCCCATGCTTGTCCTATTCCATACTGTCCCATGCTTTTCCTATTCCATTGTCCTATTTATTCGACAATACTGTCCCATTCTTGTCCTATTACATATTGTCCCATGCTTTTCCTATTCCATACTGTCCCTTTCTTGTCCTGTCCATTCTGTCCCATGCTTGTCCTATTCCATATTGTCCCATGCTTTTCCTATTCCATACTGTCCCATTCTTGTCTTATTCCATACTGTCCCATTCTTGTCTTATTCCATACTGTCCCATTCTTGTCTTATTCCATACTGTCCCATTCTTGTCTTATTCCATACTGTCCCATTCTTGTCTTATTCCATACTGTCCCATTCTTTCCATACTGTCTTATTCCATACTGTCCCATTCTTGTCTTATTCCATACTGTCCCATTCTTGTCTTATTCCATACTGTTGTTGTTCTTACCTACCTTGACATTGAAATACCCCATGACTATGTTGATGTTCTTGCTTATCTGTCTTGACATTGACATTCCACCCCATGACGATGTTGATGTGTTTACCTACCTTTCTTGTCTTATTCCATACTGTCCCATCTTATTCCATACTGTCCATGACGATGTTGATGTTCTTACCTTATTACATACTGTCCCATGCTTGTCCTATTCCATACTGTCCCATTCTTGTCTTATTACATACTGTCCCATGCTTGTCCTATTCGATGTCTTATTACATACTGTCCCATGCTTGTCCTATTCCATACTGTCCCATTCCCATACCTGATGTCCTATTCCATACTGTCCCATGATGTTCTTACCTACCTTGACATTGAGATACCCCATGACGATGTTGATGCTTGTCTTATTCCATACTGTCCCATTCTTGTCTTATTCCATACTGTCCCATTCTTTCTTATTCCATACTGTCCCATTGAGATTACCCCATACGATGTTGATGTTCTTACCTACCTTGACATTGAGATACCCCGCTGACGATGTTGATGTGCTTACCTACCTTGACATTGACATACCCCATGACGATGTTGATGTGCTTACCTACCTTGAATTGAGATACCCCATGACGATGTTGATGTGCTTACCTACCTTGACGATGTTGATGTCTTGTGTGTTCCATGCAGTGTGTCTATTACAATTTACAGTCTATTGTTAGAAAAATAAATAAACACCTGACCATTATACTTCTTCGTCGGTATCACAATTGTTGTAGCGTAGGTCTGTATAGTATTTAGACTAACGCGCTTGTTCATTGTGCAGAATGAGGCCAATAGCATTCTTCGTTCATTTTACTTCCCATCCATTGAGATACCCCTGTCTGTGTTTTGTTTTGATTTGTTTTGATTTGTTTTGTTTTTACCTACCTCAACATGAGATACCCCATCTCGATGCAATCAATTGTTCATCATCGACCTTGACAAGAGGTCAAACTGACCTGGTTGATGTTTCTTTCCATAAGGGTTCCAATGGGACTCACCACCAATCCCGAGTATTTCATCAGAGCTTTCTTGAAACTGCTTGTGTTGATGTTTCCACCTGCACATTACACACATTACGTACGTTGATCTACTCACGTCACAGACACCTGATATTGATGGCGTTTTCTGTGCTTAATACTTCATTTCGATGTTGATTTTGTGTGTACCATCATATAGTCCCCACTCATTACAATTTACAGTCTATTGAGAAAAATAAATCATCTCCCAAATGAATTGGCATTTCTTCTTCGGTATCACAATTTTTTATGTAACAAAGATATTTTTAGCGGCAGGATTGTTCATTGTCTACGAGGCCATGCCCAACTACGTTCATTTACCTCCCAAATCCTTTAACCTCTGTCTGTGTTTTAGTTTGATTTGTTTTGATTTGTTTTGTTTTGATAATGTAATTCTTCTCGATGCAATCTTGTCATCTGACCTGAGATATCCCCTGACTGGGGCTTGAATTTCATTCAACATAGATTTACTATAAATGGGACTCAATCCATACAACATGGATTTACTATCAAAAATTTTGAATCCAACAACTGGATTTACTATGAATAATATTGAATCCATACAACATGGATTTCTCTATGAATAATATTGAACCTGATACAACATGGATTTACTGTCCGCCATCTTGAATCCAGTTTCAACATTTGGTTGTACTTCAATAGTATTGAATCCATACAACTGGGGGCTATGAATAATATTGAATCCACTCAACATGGATCTCCCAAATGAATCCATACAACATGGATTTCTTCTTGGGCCTGGTTTTTTATGTAACAAAGATTTATATGAATTTAGCGGCAGGATGGAAGTCTCTATGAATAACTACCAACCTCAAACAACATGGATTTCTATGAATTTATTGAATCCACGCTAGATTTATATGAATAATATTGAATCCTTCGCAACATAGATTTCCTATGAATGGTATTGAATCCATACAACATGGATTTACTATAAATAATATTGAATCCATACAACATAGATTTACTATGAATAATATTGAATCTATACAACATAGATTTACTATGAATAGTATTGAATCCATACAACATGGATTTACTATGAATAGTATTGAATCCATATTAAAAAGTTGGAATCGTTCCTTCACGAACTACCTGCGTAACCTCAGAATCGAATACGAACCGGATCTAATAATCGTACTTGGTACCACCCCGAGGTGTAATATGCTTGTAATAATTTATCCCTTTAAGCATAACGTGAATGTTTCTTTTTCTTCTATTCCAATGTCTTTGACAACAGAACGATAAGAGAGACGCTTGATACATTGCCAGACCATCTGACCAAAGGCTCTACATTAAACATGGCCGTAACATCGCTGATCAAGGTGACTTATAATAAACAATAAATATATGAATTTACTATGCATTTTATTTCTATGTTGTATATATAAAAACTAATAGATACATAGTTAGACATATAGATTGATGAATCTATTTATTGATAGATAAACAACTTTATTTTTTTTAAAAAATACATATACACATATATATAGTAATTAGACAGGTATACATTGTGATAGAGTGGCGTCGTTGGCCGAGCGGCTAGGCTGCCGGACTGGGGATCATGAGGGGCGAATGGGCACGCATCTACGATCAGATAGAGAAACAGCTAGTTTGGTCAAAAGATGGGTAGACAGATAGACAGTCTGGTAAAACGAAACGGAAGGTAGACAAACACATATATTGTTCAATCGATAGGTAGACAAAAAAATAGTTTGGTCAAGACATAGTTAGACAAATAGGTCATTGAAAAGACTGGTAAACAAATAGATTGTCTGCTCACAAGATTGGCTTAGAAAAGTAAAACATCAAGTAACAGTGTGTGTTAAGCTGCTAAAGAAAGGTCTTCACAACTTGCCCGTACGATAAGCTGTTAACAGTCTTCACAACTTGCCTGTACGATAAGCTGTTAACAGTCTTCACAACTTGCCCGTACGATAAGCTGATAACGGTCTTCACAACTTGCCCCTACGATAAGCTGTTAACAGTCTTCACAACTTGCCCCTACGATAAGCTGTTAACAGTCTTCACAACTTGCCCGTACGATAAGCTGTTAACGGTCTTCACAACTTGCCCGTACGATAAGCTGTTAACGGTCTAAACAACTTGCCCCTACGATAAGCTGTTAACAGTCTTCACAACTTGCCCGTACGATAAGCTGTTAAAGTCTTTAGAACTTGCCTGTACGATAAGCTGTTAAAAGTCTTAAGAACTTGCCTGTACGATAAGCTGTTAAAAGTCTTCACAACTTGCCCGTACGATAAGCTGTTAAAAGTCTTTAGAACTTGCCTGTACGATAAGCTGTTAAAAGTCTTTAGAACTTGCCTGTGCGATAAGCTGTTAAAAATCTTTAGAACTTGCCTGTACGATAAGCTGTTAAAAGTCTTAAGAACTTGCCTGTACGATAAGCTGTTAAAAGTCTTTAGAACTTGCCAATACGATAAGCTGTTAAAAGTCTTTAGAACTCGCCTGTACGATAAGCTGTTAAAGTCTTCACAACTTGCCCATACGATATTGAATGCATATAATTTTGATCTACGCAGCTTGTAAGGGAACGAATAGCTTAGTTTGGTACGGCACTTAAAAAGGTTGTGGCTTCAAATCCTGGCCGTGCAGGCTTGAGTTTGAAGTCCTCTTAAACATATTGTTTCATATATTACATCCAATGGTGAATCAGACTTTCAAATATTTAGCAAGCAGTCTATACTGTATCTGCTTTGATTGGCCATTTTAGATTTAGAAAACGTGACGTCAGATTCATGAGCATATTATGGCGTCCATCTATTAAATCACACAGACGTTTGCGCCGTTAAATATATGTGTGCCTAATTTCCCCATATGTCTGCCCACTGTTCTTAACAGGGTTTCGGGTCTCGTGAGCATCCATGAAAAGGAGCATGTATAAAGTTGACATAATGTACGTCGGTGTTTGCACATTCATTCTACTGGCAAGAGGAGAAACCAGTTGTAGTTGAATAAGTATTGTGTCAAAACTTGAAGGAATATTTAAATAACTGTTTATCAATATTTTTGTCTTTAGTATGCAAAGATTGTCTGTTAAAAAGTGTTTTTAATCCCCAATTATTTCTCTTAATGAATTTTGTTTTCGTTAAAACGGAAAAATAATGTTTTCATTCAATTTTCCATCCTTCTAAACACATGATTTGAGATACAACATGTAAATAACCCCACCATTGTTAATCGTTGCGCTAATTTTCTAGACCAGGTTATTTTTACGATCCGCCATTTTTAATTAATGCACAATGACGCCATAAAGTGTGCGTAGAGCGTGTGTCCATCTCTCAAATTTAAGAAAATTGCCTTTTCTACCCGTGTGCCAAGTTTTGTACCTTTACGCAAAATTTGATTTTTTTAGAGTTAAGAGCTCCTACTATAAGTAGGTTGACATTGAAGGTTTGATTTGATTTTATTTGATTTGATTTACCCACATCCATAACTACCGTGATCTCGGGGTTTTTGATATGATTTGTTATTTTTGCCAAGGTCGCCATGTACCTTCAAGATCCAAGGATCTTAGATCCATGGGATCTTAGATCCAAGGGATCTTAGATCCAAGGGATCTTTAACGCGCACAGAATTTTGTGATCTGCACGCGGGACCTCCCTTTTATCGACCGTCCCCGATGGAACTAAGAGTTGATCCACCTATCTGGACCAGGGGGTAGATTTTACTCGAAGAAAACTCAAGAAATTTGTTTCAACCGCTGACGGGCGGGGCTTGACCATACAACCTTTGGGTTGAGAGGCTGACACCTTGCCTCTGGACTACCGACTTCCCTGACATTGAATTTATATTGTGAAAGTAATTAAAATAAGATTGTATGGATATAAGCCATGAAATTGGACTTGAAGAACAAATTGCTTTATACTAGAATAAAATGAGATTAAAAACTGGTTATCCGTAACATCAAACAGCTAACACGGGCAGGTTATATGATAACACACCATAATGCATGATACCATCTCCCCTAACACTGTTATATTTATTGTTTATTCTTTTCGTTGTTTACCCGATGTTGTTGGTGTGGTTGTTGCTGTTATTGCTGTTGTTGATGTTGTTGCTGTTGTTTTCTGTTGTCTTCTTTTGTTGTTGCTTAAATTGATAGGTGCTTTTTTTTATTCAACGTGTCTGCAGATGACATGTATTGTAGATTATGAGTCATAGTTATAGCAATACATATCACAACCTATCTGCGTTTATCTAGCTATCCATCCACTCATCTAACCCCTCCTTTGTTTCTATCGACCCATTCTTACATCTACCTAGTAAACTATGTCTCTAGCTTTAAAAAAAAAGTTTAAAAAAAAAAAAAAAAAAAAATTAAGAAAAGAAAATAATTTAAATTTTTTTTTTAATTTAAAAAAAAAAAAATAAAAAAAATAAATAAAAAATATATAGATCTATATATTATCTCTAAATCAAGAAACGTTAATATTTTGTCAGTGGATGTCTTTTCGAATGATCTTTAGAATTGAATGGCAAGACAGAGCTAGAAATAAAAAACTTTGGCAAAAATTGGAATGGAAAAACCCTTAAAATACTCCAGAGAAAGAAAGAAAGATGGAAAGAAAAAAAAGGAATTATTTATATAGCGTCGATGTCCACATAGAGTGTGTTCAAAGCGCTCTTATGGAGAAGACGATGGAGGTGAATTTGACATACTTTGCGAAAGCCTGCTTGAAATACAACAAGACAAGCATTGCAATGCACTCCACAGGGACGATGACACCAAGGTAAGGCCACGGGACACTTGGAGAAGGAGATAAAAAAAATGACCGAAAGAGAGTGGATACGAGCTGGAATGAGCTAGGGAAAGATCTCCCAGGGGAAGGAAAGATGGTAGGGGTGAAAGGCTTTGATGGTGGTGATTGGGATGATGATGATGATGATGCTGATGATGATGATGATGATGATGATGATGATGATGATGATGATGACGATGACGAATTATCTCTACCATCAATCTATTTTTATCCATTATAATAACTGTACTCAATGTTAAAATTATGTGCGTACTATTAAAGCCAGTTAGTCGTAGTTTTTGTTGTTGTTATTATCTTGACACAGATACTTTGTCTGCTGTGTGTGATGACGTCATCCCTGGTCATCCTTGAAGTCCAGGCGACTCCTGTCAAAAGGCAAAGCCTGGAACAAAGCCTATAAACTGGGGACAGGCACCGTTGGCGGGTACAATGGCACAGACGGACATTCATAATTGACAACAACTTTAGGAACATGGTCACTGCTGCCCCATGAACGTTGAGCACTTCAACTGGAACAGTACCAGACAGCGGCGGGGTGATATTAGTTTTACAACATCTATGTAACGAAAAGGGAAATTTTACACAATTTTTAAATATATATATAATATTACAAACAGTGAGGCAAGAGTCATGTCGAAAGTGAATGAAATGACATGGGAAGATAATATTGTATTAAAGTCGCATAGGAACAAAGACGAAACAAATACAAGGAATAGACAGAGAAACAAAATCATGGCCACTATGGAGATTGGATCCACGACCACTGCGTCGGCGCACATCGCAGCTAGCTAGATTGGTAGCACGTTTTCTTTCATGGTGAATCGATAGATGCCGACGCAGAGGACGTGGGTTCAATCCTCACGGCGGCCAAGATTTTTTGGTTCTGTCTTTCCTTTGTATTTGTCTTGTCTTTGTTCATATGGGCTTTGGTATCATCTGCTACCATCTAACATCATCTACTATCATTATAATATATTATACTTGTATTATATTTATTATGTACGAGTCTTTAAGATAAACAAATATAAGAATAGACAAAAAGATCTTCTCTTGTTGTTATTCATGTTTGTTCTCCACATTGTCTGGCATGGATGTCTGTGTCCTACTGACGATTACAAGACGTGAAAATAAGCTATAACAAATTTTGGCTCAACGTGTCCACAATTCTTTCCTCTTAAGACCATGTGGATTGCTTACTTTCTGATATTTCTTCATGTAAATTAATTTTGTACATCTGACTTCATTTTTATCTATACCAATACGGTCACATTGTACAACATTATCTTCCCTGAGAAGAAAATTTACATGAAATAAATCATCATGTTCAAATCGTGCATAAAAAGAATTAAATTCATCGGCATAACATGCCTTTTTATTATCATCAACCCTTGAAGCACACCTGTTCGTTTTTTCTTTGCATTGAACAAATCTTGTAATCCCTGCCCATGGTTCTCTAAAATTGTTTGAACCGACCTTGTCTTCAACATATTCATGACTGGTTCGAGATTGTTGAAACGAACTTGTCTTCAACATATTCATGACTGGTTCGAGATTGTTTGAACCGAACCTGTCTTCAACATATTCATGACTGGTTCGAAATTGTTTAAACTGAACCTGTCTTCAACATATTCATGACTGGTTCGAGATTGTTTGAACCGAACCTGTCTTCAACATATTCATGACTGGTTCGAGATTGTTTGAACCGAACCTGTCTTCAACATATTCATGATTGGTTCGAAATTGTTTAAACCGAACCTGTCTTCAACATATTCATGACTGGTTCGAAATTGTTTGAACCGAACCTCTCTTCAACATAATCATGAATGGTTCGAAATTGTTTGAACCGAACCTGTCTTCAACATATTTATAACTGGTTCGAAATTGTTTGAACCGAACCTGTCTTCAACATATTCATGATTGGTTCGAAATTGTTTAAACCGAACCTGTCTTCAACATATTCATGATTGGTTCGAGATTGTTTGAACCGAACCTGTCTTCAACATATTCATGACTGGTTCGAGATTGTTGAAACGAACTTGTCTTCAACATATTCATGACTGGTTCGAGATTGTTTGAACCGAACCTGTCTTCAACATATTCATGATTGGTTCGAAATTATTTAAACTGAACCTGTCTTCAACATATTCATGACTGGTTCGAGATTGTTTGAACCGAACCTGTCTTCAACATATTCATGACTGGTTCGAGATTGTTTGAACCGAACCTGTCTTCAACATATTCATGACTGGTTCGAAATTGTTTGAACCGAATCTGTCTTCAACATATTCATGACTGGTTCGAAATTGTTTAAACCGAACCTGTCTTCAACATATTCATGACTGGTTCGAAATTATTTAAACCGAACCTGTCTTCAACATATTCATGACTGGTTCGAAATTGTTTGAACCGAACCTGTCTTCAACATATTCATGACTGGTTCGAAATTGTTTGAACCGAACCTGTCTTCAACATATTCATGACTGGTTCGAGATTGTTTGAATCGAATCTGTCTTCAACATATTCATGACTGGTTCGAAATTGTTTGAATCGAATCTGTCTTCAACATATTCATGATTGGTTCGAAATTGTTTGAACCGAACCTGTCTTCAACATATTCATGATTGATTCGAGATTGTTTGAACCGAATCTGTCTTCAACATATTCATGATTGGTTCGAAATTGTTTGAACCGATTGATTCGAGATTGTTTTGAACCGAATCTGTCTTCAACATATTCATGATTTCGATTCGAGTCTTCAACATATTCATGATTGGTTCGAAATTGTTTCCGAACCTCTGTCGAGATTGTTTGAACCGAACATATTTCATGACTGGTTCGAAATTGTTTGAACCATGAATCTGTCTTCAACATATTCATGATTGGTTCGAAATTGTTTAAACCGAACCTGTCTTCAACATATTCATGATTGGTTCGAGATTGTTTGAACCGAATCTGTCTTCAACATATTCATGACTGGTTCTTCAACATATTCATGATTGATTCGAGATTGTTTGAACCGAATCTGTCTTCAACATATTCATGAAAGCTGGTTCGAAATTATTGGAACCGAATCTGTCTTCAACATATTCATGTTCCGAAATTGTTTAAACCGAACCTGTCTTCAACATATTCATGATTGGTTCGAAATTGTTTGAACCGAACCTGTCTTCAACATATTCATGATTGGTTCGAAATATTCATGACTTTGAACCGAACCTGTCTTCAACATTCAACATATTCATGATTGGTTCGAACTTGTTTAAACCGAACCTGTCTTAACATATTCATGACTGGTTCGAGATTGTGCGTCATACAGAAAAGAAATCAATGCTGATGTAATTGCATTTGATGTGAACAAGAATTCCCAGATTTGAGGTTGCGATAGAATGGAAAAAACAAGTTTTCTTCGTTGTCATTGCATCCTTCAGAATAGCTCTTTGTAAGGCCGGTAAAAGGACTTGGTAGTCTAGAGTCAATGTATGGGGCCTCTAAACCCATGGTCGCGGGTTCAAGCCCGCCGACGGTTGGAATTATGATCTCGAGTTTTTTCGACTAAACTCTAACATCCTTCAACAACAAATAATAAGATCACCTTAGTCGTGGATGTGGATAGATACAATTACAAATGTACTGGGTCAGCTATTAAATCGTCAATAAGAAATTTGATGACATCAGGCAATAGCGTTTGTTGCTCATGGATGAGTTCGTGCAACTGATTGTTTGTGCTATGTTCCTCTGATGTTGCGATGGAATGGAAACAACAAGTTTTCTTCATTGGCATTGCACTTATCTGAAATAACTCTTTGCAAGGCCAGTAAAGGACTCGGTAGCTCAGCGTCAATGTATGGGGGGGGGGGGGGGGGGGGGCTCTAAGCCCAAAGGTTGCGGGTTCGTGCCCGATTTGGTTCAAAAATGATCTCGAGTAACCTGGTCCAAGTTGTGGATCGACGCCTAATCTCAGCAGGGACGGACGATAAGAAGGAGAGTTTCCGTGTGGAGATCACAACACTGAGCGTACGTTAAGGAACAATCTCTTGGTTGTTTACAGGCCAGTTTCGGGAACAGTTAAAAAAAACCCTACAAAACATTCCAAGTTCATCTTAGCTGTGAATGTTGTAAAAAAGCAAATAAAACAGCAAAAGGAAAAAAAGAACAAATCTCATCACCAAAAAAACAACAACAAACAAAAGCCTAGTAACAAACACAACAAACAGTCAAAGCCTAGTAGCAAACACAACAAACAGTCGAAAGCCTAGTAACAAACACAACAAACAGTCAAAAGCCTAGTAACAAAAACAACAAACAGTCAAAAAGCCCTAGTAACAAACACAACAAACAGTCAAAAGCCTAGCCAAACACAACAAACAAAAAGCAAACAAACACGTCAAAAGCCCTAGTAACAAACACAACAACAAACAGTCAAAAGCCTAGTAACAAACACAACAAACAGTCAAAAGCCTAGTAACAAACACAACAACAAACAGTCAAAAGCCTAGTAATAACCACAAAGCAAACAGTCAAAGCCTATTAACAAACACAACAAACAGTCAAGCCACAGTAACAAACACAACAAACAGTCAAAAAGCCTAGTAACAAACACAACAACCAACATTCAATCAAAACAGCAAGGAAAGGGGAAGAAAAAGGAATGACGACTGCATTCACATTACTGGGAGGCATTGTCTATGTATGCTAGAATGTTTCTGTCAA
>JAXRKP010002601.1:0-5000 GCA_037039925.1 Doris montereyensis | reverse complement strand
CAATAGGAATTAAAAAAAAGATTTTTTTGATTTATACATTGACATCTTCTCTTTCTGTTTTGATTATTGTTTTGATTTACAATGATATTTACTTAAGAACATAAAATTTACCTCAAATAAAAAAAAAAAATGGCTTTGAGTCCTTGACTTTGCTTGTTGCAGCCAGTTGTACAAATGTTTCATCGGGTTTGTTTTCATTATTTGACTGTATAGCTTTGAATCACGACATCATCAGAGCAGGATAATAATATGATTACCATGCGGCCATTTAGAGAATTGAAGGGGTCATTTCAATAGTGTGGCTTTGTCCATTGTCGTGGAAAAACAAGACAGAGAGAGAATCCTAGGGAATAAGAGGAAATAAAAAAGAGGAAATAAAAACAAGACAGAGAGATAATCCTAGGAATAAGAGGAAATAAAAAACAAGACAGAGAGATAATCCTAGGGAATAAGAGGAAATAAAAAACAAGACAGAGAGATAATCCTAGGGAATAAGAGGAAATAAAAAACAAGACAGAGAGATAATCCTAGGGAATAAGAGGAAATAAAAAACAAGGCAGAGAGATAATCCTAGGGAATAAGAGGAAATAAAAAAGGCAGAGAGATAATCCTGAGAATAAGAGAATCCTAGGAATAAGGAATGAAATAAAAAACAAGGCAGAGAGATAATCCTAGGGAATAAGAGGAAATAATGCCTCCTGAAAAGTGTAAAAGTGAGAAGATAAAAAATACATCACGTTTACAGCCGTTTGAAACTTGGAATTCCCAAACCCAACACTGCTGAATCCATGGTTTTTTTTGGCATTTTTTCTCTAAAGGACGTAGTTGTGACTTACGCACACTATTGAAATAACCCCTTCAATTAGTAGTGTCAAAAGCTAGGTGGAGAAGTTTTGATATATTTACTTATTATCTCCTTTTAAATAGCTTGTTTCGTCATGCAGCAGTATTATTATGACTTAGTTTTGCATCCACTGACATTGTTGGGATCGTTGTGAAGTAGAAAAGAAGGGAAAATGCTAATGGTTGGGGATTTTGTTTTTGTTTTGTTTTCTTGTTGTTGTTTTTTACTGTATGTCAGATTGTCATGCTTGTCTCCGTTGAAAATCTGCCCTAGAATTGACTAGGTAGGTGATTTGTTATGGTTTGGGGGGGGGCTTCTTCTTCTTCTTCTTCTTCTTCTTCTTCTTCTTCTTCTTCTTCTTCTTCTTCTTCTTCTTCTTCTTCTTCTTCTTCTTCTTCTTCTTCTTCTTCTTCTTCTTTTTCTTCTTCTTCCTCTTCTTCTTCTTCTTCTTCTTCTTCTTCTTCTTCTTCTTCTTCTTCTTCTTCTTCTTCTTCTTCTTCTTCTTCTTCTTCTTCTTCTTCTTCTTCTTCTTCTTTAATATTATTCTTCTTCAATCATTTAGATCTTCTTCTTCTTCTTCCTCTTCTTCTATCTAGTTCTTCTTTGTATCACAGCGTCTTTGTTCTACATGTTATACTTCTTCTTCTAAACTTCTTCTCTTCTTCAGAGATTCTTCTTCTTCTTCTTCTTTTCTTCCAAGTGTCCTTCTTCTTCCTCTAACTTCTAAGTCTTCTTCTAGTCAGAATTGATTTCAGTCCCGATACTTCTTCTGAACTTCTTTTTGCAGGTTTCACTGATTTAGATCTACTTAAGCTGTCCATTCACTTTCACAGCGTATATCTTGTACATGTTATACTACCTAGTAAACAGAAGTCTCTTCACCTGAGATGACGTACCAAGTGTCCATGGGGCCTCTAACTTCTAAGTCTAAGTAGTCAGAATTGATTTCAATCCCGAACCAGTGAACGGTTTGAAGGTTTCACTGATGGGTCCTGTGGTCCAACACATATCTTGCAGTTTTCAAACAGAGATCATTGCATAAGTAAAAGCAAGCCATGCATGTGTTGTGGTAACACAGCCAGTGACACAACTACGGCTCTCATCATCCTTCTGCTGAATTGATTTCCTCTCTCTCTGGTTCTTCCTTTTGTTGTCTACCTTCTGAGTCTTTGTCCTGGTACTAGTGATACATGTCGTAATTGGCGTTATTTTTTATACACACACATGCTGATTCCCTTCCTGTGTTTGATGAGTTTGTCAAAGCAAAAGATCGTAAGAACTCCAACCAACTCAACTCTTGAGTATTAATGACTGTCAGCGCTCATATTTCAAATTATCCCAAAAAAGTGATTTTAAAGTGATGTTCTTAAATTCTGTTTTTAACTTGTGCTGAGTTTTGTTTCCGTTGGTAGTCCATTCCACAGCCTAACTCAGTCACTGTTACAGTACTGGGCTAAAATAAGTGTAGGCGACAGTCAATGGTTTTCAGCCTACAAATCTAGTGTTCTTGTATTGCGTTTATAAATCTGGTTGTTCTTGTTGCGTTTATAAATCTGGTTGTTTTTGTTGTACTGCGTTTTATAAATCTGGTTGTTCTTGTACTGCCTTTATAAATCTGGTTGTTCTTGTATTGCGGTTGTTCTTGTTTATAAATCTGGTTGTTCTTGTATTGCGTTTATAAATCTGGTTGTTTTTGTACTGCGTTTATAAATCTGGTTGTTTTTGTACTGCGTTTATAAATCTGGTTGTTCTTGATATTCATTGCAATATTCATGCAGTACTTTATAAATCTGGTTGTTCTTAGTTAAACTTATGATAACCAGTTTATAAATCTGGTTGTTCTTATGATAACCAGTGTCAGACACAGGCGTTTAGGAATAAATCAGTGTCAGACACAGGTTGGAATAGGTTTTTATGATAAACAGTGTCAGACACAGGTGTCCTATAGGACTAGGCTTAAACTTATGATAAATAGTGTCAGACACAGGTGTCCTATAGGAATAGGTTTAAACTTATGATAAACAGTGTCAGACACAGGTTTATTTATGATAAACAGTGTTTCCTACAGGAATACTGCATTGAAGGTGATCTCAATGGAATATAATGATATTTTCATTGATGGCTTATTATGTCAGTGTCTCTAAGATATTCATTGCAATTGATTCATGTTGGTTTCGAAGGAATAGGTTTAAACTTTAAACAGTGTCAGACACAGGTCATTTTTAGGAATAGGCTTAAACTTATGATAAACAGTGTCAGACACAGGTCACCTGTTAATACGTTTAAACTTATGATAAACAGTGTCAGACACAGGTCTATAGGAATAGGTTTAAACTTATGATAAATAGTGTTATACACAGGTGTCCTATAGGAATAGGCTTAAACTTATGATAAACAGTGTCAGACACAGGTCACCTACAGGAATAGGTTTAAACTTATGATAAACAGTGTCAGACACAGGTGTCCTATAGGAATAGGCTTAAACTTATGATAAACAGTGTCAGACACAGGTCACCTATAGGAATAGGTTTAAACTTATGATAAACAGTGTCAGACACAGGTCACCTACAGGAATAGGTTTAAACTTATGATAAACAGTGTCAGACACAGGTGCTCTATAGGAATAGGTTTAAAACTTATGAGGAATAGGTTTTAATAAACAGTGTCAGACACAGGTCACCTAGGGAATAGGCTTAAACTTATGATAAACAGTGTCAGACACAGGCGTCCTATAGGAATAGGTTTAAACTTATGATAAACAGTGTCAGACACAGGTCACCTACAGGAATAGGTTGAACTTATGATAAACAGTGTCAGAATAGTTGAAACAGGTCACCTACAGGAATAAGTTTAAACTTATGATAAACAGTGTCAGACACAGGTCACCTACAGGAATAAGTTTAAACTTATGATAAACAGTGTCAGACACAGGTCACCTACAGGAATAAGTTTAAACTTATGATAAACAGTGTCGACACATGTGTCCTACCGGACTTCAGTGGACAGGTAGGTTGTCAGACGTAGAAATCACATTACATATTGTCCGAGGAGACCACGATGAGTTAAACCCTTAATGTTATTCGCTCGGTGGCCAGGTTGGTCAGTTTTTCTACTGTAAGTATTTATGATATTAAACTTGTACACACGTGACGGACATGACATTAAACAATGTTAAAACCGAATAGCAAAAAACAAAGACAAACACATGGAATAGACCATGGGGGTTGAAACCGCGACTTTGTGTTGGCCCTCATCACCTCGCCATGAAAAGCACAGTTAGCTCAGTTGGTAGAATGCTTTCATGGCGAGGCGATGGTGCTGACGCAGAGGTTACGGGTTCGATCCTCATTGTGGGCAATATTTTTTCTGACTATTCCTTTGTACTTGGCTTGTCTTTTGTTCTGAATGGGCTGAACTATTATTGAATGTCATTTCCTTCACTTTGGCCATGCCCCTTGCCTGACTGTTTGTCTAGTGCATATAATAGAACACGGTTTACGACGCTGGCATATTTATGTCCTTTCTTTCTCCCTTAACAAATAAATAATTATTCCAGGTGATTAAACCAAAGAAAACCTTTCCTGAATCTCAACATCGTTTGATTGAAAACTCTGAAGAAAAAGAAGCATCACAATAATTTCTCGACTGATTTGTATTAATGTGTTTGCCTGTGTAATAATAGTGGTTAGTGGTTAGTCGGCGAAACAAACGTTCCTTGCAAGCGTGCCAGTATTTTTCTTTTTTGTTATTTTAAAAGGATGCCATCCAGCAATGTGTTTGGGTAGACTGTGTTAACTATGGTTCTGTGACCTGTGCGCTGGGTTGTACACCAGTTTCACATACGTCTCAGTATGTCATCAACTTTTCTTTATTTTTTAATGCAGTTACTAGAGAATGTTGAACTCCAAGTGTGTGTGTGTGTGTGTGTTGTTTTTTGTTTTGTTTTGGGATATTTAAAACGATGTTGTCTATGTGCTTTCAGGAAAGAAAGGGGAGAGGGCGCGTTGTATATTATGGTGTAAATGTTTCTGTTTGTGCTTTTGTTGTTTTGTTGTTGTTTATTTGTCGTTGGTTATCTGTGTTTATTTCGTTTTTCTTGTGCGTGTGTATTTTTATATATTTTTTTTGGGGGAGGGGCGGGATTGATTTGGCTTTC
>JAXRKP010002600.1:40000-43776 GCA_037039925.1 Doris montereyensis | reverse complement strand
AGAAGAAAGCTACTAAACTCAAAATAGAGGAACTAAATAAACCAGTAGTAAAACAGGTATACCAATCTAGGATAAAAAGATTTATCAGTGAAAGACAGATGGATCTGAATGATAAGCACAATAGAAAGAAAAGTGGCAGATGTATAAAGAAACACTCCTCAGTTGTACTGAAGAGGTCTGTGGTAGGAAACAAATTAAAGGAGATAGGAAAAGAACAGCATGGTGGAATGAGAATGTCAAGACTAAGATCAAAGAAAAGAAGGATGCCTGGAAGAAATACTTGCAAACAAAGAGACCAGAGGATAGGATAGATTACGTGAATAAAAGAACTATCGCCAAAGAGGAAGTTAGGAAAGCAAAACAGGAACAATGGGAAGAGTTTGGACAAAGACTCCAAGAAAGCTATCAAGGAAATCAAAAGCTGTTCTGGGGGGGCAATGAAGAGCATGAGAAAGACCAAAGCATGCCCAATACGACAAATTAAGAATGCCAAAGGAGAAATAATGAAAGAAGACAGCGAAATCATGGAAACATGGAGAAAACATTTTCACCAATTACATAATCCCTCCAGAACATATGAAACAAGGAGTAAAGATCAATTAGTAAGAGTAACAAGTAATCCAGAGGAGACAGCTGAAGATGTAGATATATCAATGGAAGAAATCCAAACAGCTATAAGAAAAGTGAAATTAGGAAAAGCCCCAGGAGCAGATCAAGTTTATCCAGAAATGATTAAAAACCAAGGGGGAGAAGCAGACAAACTATTACATGCAATATGCCGACAAGCATGGAAGTCCAAACAGGTGACAGACGACTGGAAAAAGGAACGGTAGTACCAATACATAAGAAAGGATCAACTATGGCATGCTCAAACTCTAGAGGGATATCACTACTTAGCATTCCATGAAAAGTATATGCCAGGATTCTGGAAATGAGACTAAAAAGAGTATAGGATCAGATTGAAGAGCATCAGAATGGGTTTAGACCAGGAAGAAGTGTACAAGACTACATATTTACAATTAGACAAATAATAGAAAAATTCCTTGGAGAAACGTTGACTTGCACCTGTATTTTATTGGCTTAGAAAAGGCATTTGACACTGTGAGAAGGACGAACTATGGCATTCCTTAAAAGACCACAATGTAGAGCAAAATTTGATAGAAACCATTAACAGTTTTTACAATAAACCAACATGTGCATTGAGAGTAATTGGAAACATATCTGCAGAATTTGATGTAGATAAAGGAGATAAACAGGGTTGTATCCTAAGTCCCTCTTTTTGTTTATCATTGATGGATTCAGTCGCAAAGGCATCCTCAAAAGGAAAAAATGAATGTAGGTATGTGGAAGCTCAAACCAGTAAATGTATTAATGCTTTCATTTGCCAATGATTTAGTTCTGTTTGGAAAATCAGAAAGTGACCTTCAGTCGAATATCAACATTATGAACAATGAACTAAATAAAAGAGGAATGAGAGTAAATGCAAAAGAAAACCAAAATAATGCTAGTAACTAAGGAAGCTAAAACATAAAATCTTAAATTGGGCAGGGAGAATTTAGAACAAATTCAAAGCTAAAATTACCTAGGAGTAATGATTAACTCAGAGGGAAAACTAAGAGAAGAAATCAGCCAGAGAATCAAAAAGGCAAGTGCAGTATATAACTATCTAGGAAACGCATTTGTAGGTAAGCAAGAATTGTCAACAACAACCAAAATGGCAGTATACAAGACAGTTGTCCTACTCTCCTTTATGGCAGCGAAAGTTGAACTTAAAGACAGTAGAGAAATACAGTAGAGTACAGGCAGCTGAAATAAAATATCTAAGAAGAGTGGTAGGAAAACTAAAAGAGGCAAAATCAGGTGTATTTTCACAGTGACACTGTCTACATATTGCATGTCAAGGTTTTCTCTAGTGGCTTTCTTTCTTTTCTTTCTTTATCAGTTCCTTCTACCTTCCGGTGTATGGGTTTAGATGCCCGAAATGATCGTTCTCCAGGCTGCCCTGTTCTGACATTTTCTGCTACTTTCTGTGAAAGTTAAATTTCTTTGCCTTAATGCCTCTTTTATATCTTCTTTCCACTTTCTCCGAGGTCTGCCTTTTGGTTTTTTACCTTGGGTTTTAGCACTGTATATTGATTTGGCGTTTTTTTGTCATTCATTCTGTTTACATGTCCGAACCATCTCAATTGATTTATTTCTATCTTAGTTTTTATGCCATCTGCTTTGGTTTGATCTCTTATTGTTTTGTTTTTGATTTTATCTCTTTTAGTTTTCCCTACTACTCTTCTTAGATATTCTATTTCAGTTGCGTGTACTCTACTGTATTCCCTACTGTCTAAGATCCAGGTTTTACTGCCACAGAGGAGAGTAGGACAATAAACTGTGTTGTATACTGCCATTTTGGTTTTTATTTAAAATTCTTGTTTACCGAGAAATGCCTTTCCTAGTCTTTTCTCCTGGTGGCAATGTACATAAATGGATAATTTCCTCAAGCCTTTTTTCTCGCTGTGGTATTAACCGATAAAGTGCGGCTAGGTTTTATCTTGGTAGCAACATCTCTGTAACATTTGCACGGTAACATTTATAAAGATGAAATTATCTAAAGGTTTCACAACAAGTTTTTATCTTATTGACAATACAACTGAGTAAGGTTGATTTTCCTCTACATTGCACAGAGCATGACAATTTTAAAGCCATGATAGTTTGCCTGAACTTGCTGTTATAAGTGGTACTCTGTGATATTTTAGATGACATTGTCGAAGGGTGCATTTTTCCCTGGCAACACTGGTAATGCAAACAAGAGTTTTTCATATGTGAACTGTCTACATGATTATTTCGGCCTTCACTTCTTTGTCCTGCTATCCACTAATTGTATTGCAGCATCGTTTTCACGACATTTTCTATAATAATTAATCATTTTTCGACTCGTCAAGTCTTTTGTAGTCCTATTATACTCATCACAGACTTAGTTCATGACGTAGGAGACTTTGTAGCGAAACTGTAATGTCGTGATCATGTAACCAAGGCGACACTGGTTCAAGCCCCATGGCTGTCACAGGTGGGGTTTCTTCACAACGTTGCTCTTGGGAAAGGTGCTTCTCTGATTTGAAAACATCCCAATAATAAAATATGCACTGATACAACTATCAAGCTCTTATCAGGTCAGAAGTAGATCTAATCAATTATGCTCAAGAAATCAAAGGTTTGTAAAATGGTGTGATGATAATTGTTTACAACCCAATCTTAACAAAACAAAAACGATTTTTTGATTTTAGGACGACAAATAACATCCATCATGATATTGTTATAAAAGATGAAACAGTTGAGAAAGTTAATGAATATAAATATCTTAGCATAATTTTTGACGAGAAGCTAGAATGGCAAAAACAATCAAATAAAGTTTTAAAAAACGTGAACAAAAGAATGTATTTTATGAGGAAGCTTTATAAGTTTCAAATTGATAAGACTTTTCCATCAAGCGCTTGCATAAAAAGTATTATTATTTTAGTATAACTGCATGGGGAGGAAATACAAGAGATAGAAAGAAGAAATTTAATAGGACACTGAAACACATAGGGAAACTCATAAATGATGTAGAGCCGAAGAACTTTGAAGATCTGTATAAGATTCAATGCAAGATCAAACTGAGGTACACTTAAAGACAACACCCACCTCTTTTCTCCATACCCAAAACAACTAGTAGAAGCGGTCGACTTATACATTTAAAATGCCACACTGAGAGATATTTTAGATCTTTTCTTCCAAGCGCCATACGA
>JAXRKP010002600.1:32500-35000 GCA_037039925.1 Doris montereyensis | reverse complement strand
AAGTAGTATGTTCATTAGTGCAAGTAGTTACACCAAGTAGATTTTTGATCGCCCAATTTAGAGAGTGCAAGTAGTGTGTAGAGAGTGCAGAGAGATGTATGAGTGCAAGTAGTATGTAGTAGAGAGAGAGAGAGTGCAGAGAGAGATGAGTGCGAGAGTAGAGAGTGAGTGAGATGTATGAGAAAGAATGTATGAGTGCAAGTAGTGTGAGAAGTGCAAGTAGAGATAGAGTGCAGAGAGTATGTATGAGTGCAGAGTGTGTAGAGAGTGCAAGTAGTGTGTATGTATGAGTGCAAGTAGTGTATGTATGAGTGCAAGTAGTGTGTATGTATGAGTAAGAGAGAGGAGTGGCAAGGAGTATGGCAAGGACATAGTATGTATGTATGAGTGCAAGTAGGTGAGCATAGAGAGTGCAGAGTATGATGAGTGCAAGTAGTATGTATGTAGAGTGCAAGGTAGAGATAGAGAGAGAGATACAGACAGACAGACAGACAGTGCAAGTAGTGTGTATGTATCAAATGTCGTCATATTAGTGTTTCATTATATCGTTTGTATGTTATTAGTATAAGTGCTGGGGTATCCTATGCTAATTGGTGTATCATGTAGCCTGAGTGCGTAATTTAAAATCAATTAATTAGTTCAAGTAGTATGTATAAAAATGTTTAATCGCCAACCTTCCATTTAGTACAATCCTAGAGTGCGTATGGTTTTAATGCGCAGTGTGTTTTAATATATATGTATGAGTTATTTTTAATTAGAATTCTTATCGATGCTAATAATCTAGTGTGTACTATAGTGCAAGTAGTATGTATGTATAATAAGTAGTATGTATGTATGTATGAGTGCAAGTAGTATGTATGTATGTATGAGTGCACTATAAATATTTATCGTAGTATGATTATCATTTATATATTTTTAAGTGCAAGAGTAGTATCTATGTACAAGTAGTATGTCATGTATGAGTGTGTAGCCCCTCTCACCACTCACAGCTGTGCGGAAATGAGTGGTGGATTTCTCCAGGTAGTTCATGGAGTGGGCATCTCCATGAGTGCAAGTAAACGACCGGAAAAACAAAAAGTGCAAGTAGTCTGTTGTCCTGCAAGTAGTATGGATGAGAGTGCAAGTAGTATCTTTCAAGTAGTATGTATGTATGATATGTATGAGTTCAAGTAGTATGCATGTATGAGTGCAAGTAGTATGTATGTATGAGTCAAGTAGTATGTATGCATGAGTGCAAGTAGTATGTGTTAGTCAAGTAGTAGGTTGATGAGTCTTATGTATGTATGAGTGCAAGTAGGTATGTATGCATACTACTACTAAGCTATCTATGTATGAGTGCAAGTAGTATGTATGTATGACTACTACTATTAGTGAAATAGTGAGGCAAGTACTACTACTACTAGTGCAAGTAGTACTATGTATGAGTGCTACTATTATGACAAGTAGTGTCTATGTACTATGTATGACGTAGTATGTATGTATGAGTAAGTAGTATGAGTGAGTAAGTATGTTACTAGTATGTATGTATGAGTGCAATTAGTTCTTCTACTGAAGGAATAGTATGGATGGTGACTACTAGTGTGTATGGATGTATAAATACACATCTGCATTATTTAGTTGTGTATGTATGCTGTATTTATGTAATGAATTTCAAGTAGTATATGCTGCTGAGTGCAAGTAGTGCTGATGCTGTAATGAGTGCAAGACCTAGCTGCTGCTGTATGAGTGCAAGTGTATGCTGTATGAGTGCTAGTATGTATGTATGTGCTGAGCTGCTGAGTGCTGCTGTTGCTGAGTGCATGTGCGTTGTATGTGTGCTGCTGTGTATGTTGCTGCTGTGTGTATGTATGAGTGCATGTTTGTGCTGTTATGAGTGCTATTAGCTGCTGTAAAGCTGAGTGCAAGTAGTATGTATGCTGCTGTAACTAGTATGCTGCTGCTGCTTTCTATGTATCAAGTAGTACACCACCCTGCGATTCAGTTTTATTTGCCATGCTGGGTGCAAGTAGTATGGTCTTATTGCTGAGGAAGGCAATGGGGAGACACATAGGGAAGTAGGAAGATGCATGGATTACACTATTGCAATTGGTTGATGCTGCTGGATGAATAGAAGCTGCTGCTGCTGCATTATTTTTATGAAGCTGCTACTGCTTTATGTAATGAATTTGACTAGATACGTAGAGAGAGAAGTGTGCTGCTGCATCGTGCGGATCCGATCTGAGAAGAGGGCAGATAGAGAAATGTCCCTTCAGACAGACCTCTGCTGCTAGAATACAAGAATTGTTAATTATATCTTTAAAAATGCATGCTGCTGCCTGCTAATTGGTGATTTGCACGACATGCAGCTGCTGCTGTTGCCTGCTAATGCTGCTGCCATTTGTATGCTGCTGCTGCTGCTGCTGCTGCTGCTGCTGCTGCTTGTTTAGGTTAGTGCTGTTTAATATTTCTATGTGTTATGTCTCCTAATAGGATCTGCAAGTAGAAGGCTGCATGTCATTGC
>JAXRKP010002600.1:5000-17500 GCA_037039925.1 Doris montereyensis | reverse complement strand
TTTGGTAGGATTTGTAATTTTGCCCGGACTGCCCTGTAAGCAGACAAGTGATCTTTAACGCACAGAGTGTTTTGATCTGCTCAGGGGAACTGCTTTTTATCGTCCGTCTCCGATGGGACTAGGTATCGATTCACCTACCTTGACCAGGGGAGAGATTTACTCGAAAACTCTAGAAAATATTTTAACCTTCGGCGCGATTCGAACCCACTACATTTTGGTTAAGTGGCCGACATCTTGCCGCTGGACTGCCGAGTCCCCGTCACAACAGGACGATTTTGTCCGTTAGTCAATATAACCACCATCCTCTTTGGAATGTGAAGTATGAACTCTTGAACTTTTCACAAAGCAGGATGTATGCCTTGAGGCCACGAGATGTGGTTTTTTTTATAATTTTCTTGTTGCTGTTGGTGGTGGCGGTGATGCTGCTGCTGCTGCTGCTGCTGCTGTGTTGTTACGTTATTTTGGATCTTTTTTTTCTTTCAAGTAAACTGACTTTTTTCTGCTTTTTGTCATAATTGCCATATTCTTTGCATGGTGTGTGATTTGTTTGTTTGCCTTTTAACAAAAGGGTGTATGTGACATACTATAAAAACATTGTCACATTGTCTCCTCTGGGTTCAACACGTACGTGTGATTATGAATGAACTAATTTCTAGTACAACTTGACAAACAGACGGTTTGGATGTAAAATAGATTTATGTATGGTGATTGAGCATGTATATACTTGCTTGTATGTGTGTGTGTGTGTGTGTGTGTGTGTGTGTGTGTGTGTGTGTGTGAGCGTAATTTGTACATGACATATAAATGGACGTAAACGTGTTGTGTGATAGAAGAACCAAATCATTTTCTTTCTCGAAGCAAGGCATTGTTATGTAGTACATGTATTGTGATTGGTTTATTTGTTGAATGGCGTAATAAATGCTTAATTTATTGTGTTAAAATTGGTATTACATTGATTCATTTGTTCTGTCACAAATGGAATCATTCAGAAGCTCTATGACATGATAAATGTCAAACGACACGAGGAGCGCTCTATGACATGAGGAGGACCTAAGCCTCCTTACTATACCCCATAACTCAGGGGTTCCCCTAATTGGGATGCAGAAAAACCCAGTCCATCCCAAAGGGGTTCGTGTGACGTTTCTGAAAGTCAAAACTAGAGTATTTTTGTTGATATAAAATTTGATCTTAAACCCATTGCGACGAGATAATAAACACTATTGATTGACATTAACTTATTAAGGTGTGATGTCACATTCGCATACACTCAACATTTTATAATATGATTTGTTTACCTGTTGTTATCATTACAATATTACACTATGAACATGATCTTTTGCGAAGCACTATTTTGCGTGTTATAGTATAATTCGGACTCATATCATGTCTCGAAAATTTGAGGGGGGGGGGGGGGTGCGGATATCTCCTGACATCCACAGGGGCTCTATGGGGGGGGGAGGGCGGGGAACCCCTGCCATAACATAAAACTGGTCTACAGCATGAGATGGCCTATGAACTGCCGGATACACTTATACATGAGGACTCTTAACTCACGCAGAGTGTTCTATCTATAAGCATAACACCGCTTACGAAAGGCCTAGCCACTTGTGGGTCTAACACGACAGTATAGTGTGTATAGTGTATGATGTCTTATTCTAGGCTACCTTCTTTTCATTAGGCTCATTGTTTTATCTCCTAGCCACTAGTGATAATAATAATAATAATAATAATAATAATAATAATAATAAGATCATTTATATGGCGCCTTCTGCGTAGACCTCGAGGCGCTTCACAAAAAGACATTTGCACAACCACATCGCACACAGACACAACACACACGCGCACACACGCACCCAAACACACACTGTAGCAGCTGAATTTAAATAACTAAAATACAATGTATTAGAAGTATTTGTTGAAAAGATGTGTCTTCAGATGTCTCTTAAATATTGCAATGCTACCAGCAGTCTTCAAAGGAAAGGGGAAGGAATTCAAATAAGAGGACCAGAAACAACAAAAAACCCTATTACCAAAAGTTTTTAAATTAGATTTGGGCACAATCAATAATTTTGAATCTTGGGATCTAAGAACTCTTTGTGGAACATATGAAATTAGAAGATCTTTTAGATATGATGATATAGATGACTGAAGTGTGTTGTAACATAGAACAGCAATTTTGTATTCAATCCTCGCCCTGACTGGCAACCAATGAAGAGTTCTTAACATTGATGTTGAGCTTTCTGATCTGGGTTTACTCAGAACCAATCTTGCTTTGCACAATTTTGTGCTCTTCGTAGTTTTAAAATTTTCTCTTCTGTGATTCCAGCCAGGAGCGAGTTGCAATAGTCTAAATGAGACAGAACTGACGAGACTACCAATGCCTTCACAGAGTGACAAGATAGTATGGATTTCATGCGTGAAATATTTCTGATTTCAAAATATATTGCTTTTACAACAGCATTAATTTGGTGTTCCATAGAAAAAGTGTTGTACAGAATAACCCCCAAGTTCTGTTTGCCTTTTCAGACATAGCAACCTCTGTCCCCGCAAGTGTAATATTACAAATATCTTCTTTTTTTTTCTTTTAAAATTTTTGTTTTTATTGGTATTTGGTAGTAAAACTTTTATTTAACATGAAAAACACATGAGTGAACATATTCAATATTCAAAGTCGACAAAATATTGTAATAATTTCAATCAATGAAACCATATCATGGATGGTATCAGTATTATTTCACTTAAATTCAAGGAAACATCTGAATTGTGGACGATAAAATACAATAGTAAGCACTCTCTCTCTGCCTCTCGCAACAGTACAAAGGTAGTTAAATCCTTGTGCCCAATCTATTACTGTTACAACTTTATTTCATACTTCACTTAATACATATTGGTTTGAATGAAAGAATATATAGTTTCCATCCATAGAGTTTACATTGCATTACATTGTTTAAAAAAAGAAGGGATATATAATATATGTGTCATCTTTCATAAAACCCTTCATTATCAAGTTTTTAAAAATGCATTATTTACACATATATCAAAGACAAGTCCATTAAAATTCAGTTTCCCATTCTATGCTCTATGATTACTTACACTTACAACATATCATGGGCACCAAATAAATGGGTTACATTAGTCAACTCAAAAATAATAAGCGCCTTGAGACTTCGGTATAAGGTGTTAACATATAATTATAAATAAACGTTATATTTATTATTTAAAAATTACTGGTATATCTCCATGAGATAACCCCAACACATTAATGGCTTGCTGTTCAAATGTCAGACAGATTACACAACAAGGATCTGCCTACTCTCCACAAAAGGCTATCATTATAATAGTAAGAGCATACAGCAACTGATTACCAATTACCGAAGGCAACAGAAAAAAATCATCGGGTAAAGGCTGCATGAACTGCATCCAGACATCAAAAATGTCAATCCTTAATGCTGCAATTGTAGCACATTTCAGTCCATGAGATAATAAACATGCATTAAAGTACAAAAAAGAAAAAACATTTTTGCTCAACTCACATTCAAAACATTGAAAGAAAAAATATTGTTGAAATTGAAAAGAGAAAAGAGCAAGTTAATATTTTATCTCACAATCTGTGGGAACGACACTTACGCTCAAAGAACATGAGAATGATGAGCTGAGAGGCATTCCATGGAAATGAATTAGTTATCATCATTATTATTTATATTCTTATTGGGTATGTTGGCAAAAACATGATGAAAGTAATTAACCATAGGTTCAGTGATTATTCACAAAACTTAAATGAAACACATGTAAAAGCAAACTGATTAAAAAAATAACACTGCACTGTAATTGTTAAGACTTTTGTCTTAACATCATATAATTATTATCAGTGTTCTATAATGATTTTTGCTTTTTTAACCTTGTATACCATAAGTTGTTATTACCATGCATTAATAGTAATATAGTAAGTGTATTTTGTTCTTTAGTGTAACTTGATGTATCATTAAGCAAATGTGACTATTTTGGGACAAAAAAGATATATTCTGATCTTAAATAGATATCAAGAGCCCTTTTATTTGAATCATTCATTCATTCAGCCCAAACATGAAGAATGTCAATTGTTTTCAGGATACTTTTGTTCAAAAATATTTACAAAGTAACATTGTGATGAAAAGTATACACTTAAATGTTCAATCACAGAGCTACTTCTTATATAATTTAAATATATTCAAAGATCAAAAGGAAGCGTACAAATGTTTTCAAACAGAAAATATGGGAGAATTATTGAGCGTTCACCCTCTGTTGCATTTCCAGTCCCCCAATCCCAGAAAAATAAACCCCAAGACAAAACCACAATCTGACAAGTGAACCTAACCCAAACATGAGTTAATCTGAATTTTCAAACATGACTGAATGTACATCGGTGCTGTCAATGGTACCTCCTCTGTAGCTACCCATTTTCTTCTTAGTTTTCTCATGTCGGAAACCTTTACCTCGGGTGACTATGAAATCCTTGCCAGCCTTTTTTTCCCCATGATCCTCTAGCACCTCTCTTTCCGTCAAAAGAATTGTCCTGTAGTCGTAGATCTACATAGACCTTTTCTGATTTTACGCGCCTGAATGGCTCATTGGGTGTTCTCTTTTGTTTCCCATTTGTACTTCCATTCGGGGTATGAGACTTATTCTCTACTTGGGCTTGAAATCCGTTTAATTCTTCTTCTGAGTCAGAACCTTCGGAGTCAGCATCAAAATCACTTTTGAAATCATTTTTAGATTTGGACTTGTTCACTGAATCATTCTGTTTCTTCAAAACCTTTGCAGAATCTTTTTAGAAGTATGAGAATTGTTCTCCGAAGGAGTAGATGACATGAGAGGCTTTGATTTAGCCAATGCAACAGGAAGTACTTTTTGACTTCTTCCCATTAGCGGGCTTTGCATCGTCATCGGATGATTCAGAATCACTAGAGCTAACTCCATTCTGATTGGCTACCACAGTTTTGTTATAATATGCAGCTTTTGAAGTAGGAGTTTGTTTGGGAGCTGGGGTTGCTTTCTTATTTGCAGGTTTTTCTCATCCTCAGAAGATGTATCTGAATCACTTGAACTTTTAGCTTTCTTCTTGGCTGCAGCTTTTGGAGTAGGGGTTTGTTTGGGAGCTGGGGTCGCTTTCTTGTTTGCAGATTTCTCATCTTCAGAAGATGAATCTGAATCACTAGAACTATCATCCTTTTTACTAGAGACAGGCTTTACAGACGCACTTTTAGAAGTAACAGCTTTAGCATTGGCTGACACTTTTCCAGTAACCTTTACAGGTTTAGATACTTGTGATGATGTTATATCCTCGTCGGAGATAGAAGAATCAGAATCACTATCAGATGTCTCGTTAGCCTGGTTTGAATTGGTACTGAGTTTAGAAGCCTTAGCAGCCTGGCCTTTCTGCAGCAAAGGCCTTGTTGCTTTACTTGAAGGTTTATTAGAGGAATCGTTCTGACCATCTTCATCACTCTCTGGAGCTAGAGCTTTCTCTCCCTTTTACGTTTTTTGGTCATATGTTCCACCTTGGCTTTTTTAACATCAACCGAAGACTTCATTTCCGGCCAGTTTTCTTTTTTTGTTTGCATTCTGAAGCCAATCTGAATACATTGCTTTCAGTGAAGGTGAAGCATCACCAGCAGGATCTGGTACTATGTACCAAGCTTTTAATTAACTCCATGTGTATTGTGTGAGTCAAGCACACGTACAATCATCAGTACCATGTGTGCCTTAGTACTATATGTATTACAATTGTATTGTCAGACTTTTCCAAGCTCTTGTAGATCTTCATGTACTTAACATTGACATTGAGTATCATTGTAACACTGGTTAATTGTTGAATCTTTATTATTGCTGAATATTACAAATATCTATTTTATTTTATTTTGTCTTTGTGGAGCACAGTAGTACCTTCGTTTTGTCATTATTCAATTTTAGTTTGTTCCTCGTACATCCAGATTTGAACATCATGACAACAATTTTGAATTTTCAATATCAAAGAAGAAAATTCTTCTGGGTGTGCAGAGGTGTAAAGCTGCGTATCATCAGCATACATGTGATAGTCAACATTGTGTGATTTTAAAAATGTTTCCCAAAGGTAACATATACATTATGAATAATACAGGACCAAGGACTGAGCCTTGCGGTACACCATACATGAGTTTAAAATCTGATGAGTAATTTCCTTCAACACATACCGACTGAGATCTCTCTGTCAGGTAGATGTAAACCATGTTAGACTGAGCCATTCCAGAGATACCAAAATTTGCAGACAGCCTATTCAGAGTATCGAATGATCGATGGTGTCAAAAGCAGCAGATAGGTCTAGCATAGTTAGGATGGTAACACTGCCACTGTCAATTGATCTAAGTATGTCATTCATTATTCGTAGAAGAGCACTTTCAGTGCTATGCTTTTCTCTGTAAGCTGATTGAAATGGATCAATAAGACAGTTAGACTGAAGATGTTCTTTCAGTTGAATCAAAACAACCTTTTCCAAGATTTTCGAAATAAATGAAAGATTAGAAACAGGCCGATACTGTTTTAAATCATCGGGATTCAAAATTATGCTTTTTTAAAAGTACACAATGGCTTTCTTAAAACATAGTGCGACTTTTCCTGTCTTAAGGAACTGGTTGACAGTAGATGTTATAACGTCAATCAGAGAATCAAGACACTGGACTAGAAGAGTGGTGATGGGATCTAGAGGACAAGTTTTAGAAAGGGAGGAAAGATTTATTTTTTGGATTTCGTCAGATGACACATCTCTAAAATCACCAAAAACTGACATTTCATGATTATTAATACAAATTTCATTTAAAATGCATAACTCATTGTCTTTGTCATTGTCAAAGGATGCTCTAATTTTACACACTTTGGTACAGAAAAATTCTCCAAAAATATCCGGCAGGTCGTTTGTTGGAATGTTGGTGGGCAAGGGGTTTTTTTGTTGATGTTTCCTTCATTTAATTTGCAACAGCAAAAAGTGTCTTGGAGTTCTTACAGTTAGAAATTTTGTCATCGAAATATTTCTCTTTTTCGTCCATGATGAGTTGTTTGACGTGTTGAACTTGTTCTTGGTAGAGTTGTTTGTGGATGTTCAGGTTGGATTTTCTCCATCTTCTCTCTGCTGCTCGTTTCTGTTGTTTGACTTGTTTGATGTCCAGTGTGTACCATGGAGATGATGATCGACATGTAACAGTTCCAGCTTTTAATGGCGTATGTTGGTCAAGCGCTTCAGTAAGATGTTGATTGTAAATTCTGCCATGTTTTGGTATTTTGAATGGTGAGATAAGACGGAACACAAACTTGCTTTAAAGGCATTTGAGTCAATGGCTTTGATGTTTCTGGATGTCACACTTCGTTTCTTTGGAGTCGGCTTTGAAGTATTTAATGAAAAAGTCACAAGGAAATGGTCAGACAAAGCTTTGTCAGCTACTTGAGGTCTTTTATAAATGAGCTGTCCTCAGATGTTATCAGCCAGTCAATTATGTGACCCTTCTTGTGTAATTTGTACCCAGGTGGTTTTATTTCACTTATCGTCACTTCATTCCCTGTGTCAGGGAGCCATGTCTCAGTGATAAACACCAGATCCGAAGTTAGACTCGTGAACCAAATCGTTAATTATGATACTTTTGTTGCAGACAGATTGAGAATTAAAATACATAACTTTAAAGTTCTTGGAACACTCTTTCATGACTTGAGATGTATTTATTTAATCAGGTTTGATTTATTAATCCCTGTGTTGGTTGTTTGGGATACACATTCATTTGTAAACACATTAATGGCGGCAGTTCTTATTATTCTCCTTGCACCTCCTCTACAACCTCTCTTTTCTTCCTGTGCTTGAGTATATTACATGCTAGTAGTTTGGATTTAATAACATCTGACACAGTACCTTGTCTTTTCTTGGGCCTAACACTACAGTATAGTGTGCGGTGTATACGATGATGTCTTCTTCTAAACCATCTTCTTTTAAGTAGGCTCAGTGTCTTGTCTATGTCTAGATCTAGATTAAGACTTGTACTTCTTGTAGAGTGTTTATAGTATGATGATTACTCGATCTAGATTCTAATTCTAATCTAGATCTAAATCCTACACACAATCTCAGACAGAAAGAGAGAGAGAGAGAGAGAGAGAGAGAGAGAGAGAGAGAGAGAGAGAGAGAGAGAGAGAGAGAGAGAGAGAGAGAGAGAGAGAGAGAGAGAGAGAGACAGACAGACAGACAGACAGACAGACAGACAGACAGACAGACAGACAGACAGACAGACAGACAGACAAACAGACAGGCAGGCAGACAGACAAACAGACAGACAGACAGACAGACGGAAGTAAAATATTAGATCGAGATGAAGGAGAAGAAAAACAATAAGAATAAAGGGAAAAAGAAGAAAGCAAAAAAAGATGGAGGAGAATAAAGGGAAGAAGAAAATATAGAAAAAGAAGAGAATGGAGAAGAAAACGACCATGAAGGAGAAAAGAAGAAAAAGGAAAGAACAGGAAAAGAACAGAAGAAGACGCAAGGAGAAGAAAAGTAAGGAAAGGAGAATAAATAAATAAAGAGAAAAACAAAAGATGAAGGAGAATAATCTATCTATATTCTAATTCTAGATCTAAATGATCCCCGAGAGAGAGAGAGAGAGAGAGAGAGAGAGAGAGAGAGAGAGAGAGAGAGAGAGAGAGAGAGAGAGAGAGAGAGAGAGAGAGAGAGAGAGAGAGAGAGAGAGAGAGAGAGAGAGAGAGAGAGAGAGAGAGAGAGAGAGAGAGAGAGAGAGAGAGAGAGGAGAGAGAGAGAGAGAGAGAGAGAGAGAGAGAGAGAGAGAGAGAGGAGAGAGAGAGGAGAGAGAGAGAGAGAGAGAGAGAGAGAGAGAGAGAGAGAGAGAGAGAGAGAGTAAAATATTAATATTAGATCGAGATGAGGAGGGAGAAGAAGAAAACAAAGATTGAAGGGAAGAAGAAGAAAAAGAATAAAGTACAAAAAGATGAAGGAGAAGAAGAAAAAAACAATAAGAATAAAGGGAAGAAGAAGACGAAGAAGAAAAAATAGAAAACAAGATGAAGGAGGAAAAAGAAGAGAATGGAGAAGAAAACGACCATGAAGGAGAAGAAGAAGAGGAAGAAAAACAGAAGAAGAAGAAGCAAAAGAAGATGGAGAAGAAAACGTAAGAAAATGAGAAGAAGAGGAAGGAAAGAAATAAAAAAAGAAAACAGAAGAAGAAGAAAATAATATAAGAAAGGGAAGAAAACTAAGAAAGAGCACTTAAAGAAAAAAGAAAGATGGAGAAGAAGTAGGAGAAAAGGAAACGACAAGAAGAAGAAAAAGCAAAAAAAGAAGAAGATAACGGAGAAGAAAAAGAACAAAAAAAGTATTTATCTATAAGAAGAAGACAAAAGAAGAGGAAGAAAAAGAAATCGCAAAGAAAACAGAAGATGAAGGAGAAGAAGAAGAAAAAAAACTAAAAAAGAGCACATTAAAGCAAAAGAGAAGAAAGAAGAAAGATGAAGAAGGAGAAAGAGAAAAAGAAGAAAAGTAGAAAGACTGTCAGAACGAAGATCACAACATCAAAAATCATTTTTCCCTCTGCAGTATTGTATGGTTAATATAGGCGGAACACGCACATTAACAACATTGTGTTTCAGTTTATTTGAAAATAGTCATTATTATCAAAGTGGCTGTATTAAAAATGTTTGTGAAGTGACCACTCATGAAAATTAATGCATCCAAAATCAAAAGCATTTCCTTCCCATCGTGAACGTTACTGGAGCTGAAATTAGAAAAGAGAAAGATAGGGAAAAGGAGAATTAGCATGAAATTTTTAAAAATTCTTTGACTAATCTCTATCTTATCCAATTTCATAGAATTGAAGTTCAGATTGGGCTGAATGCGAAATTTAGTCATGTTCTTCTTGGAAGGAGTTCCAAAGTCAGGTCTCCATAATTTTAACATCTTTCACCAACCCTGACACACAGACCCCCCCCCCCCCCCCCCCCGACCTCCCAATCCAAGCTTAGGTGATTTTTTTTATCTCAAACTTGCAAGAAAAGGTGTGTAAGATCTAGACAGTACTATGTCTAGAATATAGTAGGTGTGAAATTTAACTTTAAACATCTTTTAGTTTACACTGACAAAACTTTTTTTCAATCACCAACAAAACCCCCAGAAAAGTTTTCATGTAAACACTTTCTAGGCTTCTTTACAATAGGATCTAACTCTACCTGATGATCTAGATGTATCTTATTCAAGCAGAGCCTAGTTCTAGATCTCTACAACTGTCTTATAATAAAATATAGATTTAGATATAGAATCTTTATCTTGATTGAATTTAGTATAGCTAGATCTAGATCTAGGCTTTATCGATTAGGTCTATTTATCTATATCTACTAGAGTATAGACCTAGAGCTATTAGATTTAAAGCCATGATAATTCACATGGATTCTAGTTTCACCATCTTCGAATATAGATCTAGTAATGTGGATGACTGGATTAGATTCTAGAATTCAATTTAAACTTAATTTACACGTTGAAACTTTACTTCTTACTAATCTTATGACAAAATCTTAAGTGTTTACTTACCCTTGAGTGAACTGTGTAATTTCTGTGTAAACGCAATATCCTAAAACTACTTCAAAAGACCAGAGCAATTTTCAAACCGACTTCACTGGCTTCAAGCACAGATTGAAATGGCCTGACCGCTACTTGCGGGATCGGCCTTCAATTAAAATCTCGCGACGGCGGTGTATCGGCTGGTATGATGGAGGTTCAGGGAGGACCTCATAACACAGAGATTTTCTAACTGAGGTGCAGGAACACCCAGAGGATACATGAGTACATCCCAGAGGAATTCATAGTACTTTTTGTTGATATAAAATTTGATCTTAAACCTATTGCGACGAGATAATAAACACTATTGATTGACATTAAGGTGTGTCCTGTCATATTCGCATACACTCAACATTTTATGATATGATTTGTTTACCTGTTGTTATCATTACGATATTACACTATGAACATAATCTTTTGCGAAGCACTATTTTGCGTATTATAGTATAATTCGGACTCATATCATGTCTCGAAAATTTGAGGGGGAGGGGGGGTGCGGATATCTCTGAAATCCATAGGGGCTCTATGGGGGGGGGGGAGGGAGGGTACATGAGAACTGCTCTATAGCATGAGAGGGACTATGACATGCGGGATACACTTATACATGAGAAGGACCCTTAAGTCATGAAGAGTGTTCTATAACCATAACACAATGAGGGATCTATCGCGTCAGGATGCTCTGTGACACGAGGGCGATATATGACATGACACATGCTATACGAGAAAACAATTAATAACTTTATGGTGCTGAAAGATTGAATAGTGGTCCAATCTAACATACGTCAGAGTGGCTGGAATTTTATGTTATCTGTTTATCCTTTATCAAAGAAATGAATGTACATATATTTTTTTTAAAGAACACTATTAATACTAAAAATGATTTTATGATCTGAAAAATGTTGTTGATGATGATTAAAATGTAATTCCTTACCTTGCATTGGCAACTAAAACCTGTCATTTTCACCAATGGTATACCAAATGTGTAGTAAAGGCTTTCATGTGTGTGTGTGTTTAATGTTACATTTATGCATTTTGTGCCTTGTTGGTGTTGTGTATTCAGCAGTACAAACCAATATTGGTGCTTTGAAGAAATAACTTGTCGCGTCTATCAGTGAAGGCGATATCAGGTTCCGATGTTACACTTTGAATTTCCTGGAAGGCTTTTTTCCTTCGTTGCTTTCAACATCCTGGGAGAAAATGATGAAGTCGCGTGTTACGCCCCGTATGCATTAAAAAAATAACTCTGACATGATCCTTCTCTGCCTTCAGTCCAGGCACACATTCGACCTTAGGTCAAATGACCGAAGTAAGGCTACAGTTTTTTTCCCAGTCATACAATGTCATGGGGAAAGGAAGGATGTGACAGCCAACACCCAAACCAGTTTCCCCATGAGGACTTTGATTAGATTTTGATTTGATTTGATTTTACCCACATCCACAACTAAGGTGATTTCGGGGATTTTGGAAAGATTTTAAATGCTGCCCGGGCTACCCTGTAAACAGCAAGGATCTTTAACGTGCACACAGTTTTGTGATCTGCACACATGAGCTCCTTTTCATCGTTCGTCTCCGATAGGACTTGGTGCCATACCACCTACCTGGACCACGGAGTGGGCTTTACTCGAAAAAAAACCTTGAGAAAACTTTTCAACCTGTCAAGACTTGAACCCACGAGCTTTTGGTTGAGAGGCCGATACCTTGCTCTGGACTACCGAGTTCCCCACCCACCCACCCCCCCTCCCCCCCAGCGTGCCCTTTTTTAGCCTTTTTGGTTTAAACTTGAAACTATTTCTAACCCTTATGCGCCTTTTAGCTAAAGAAGAAATGTTTCATGAGTGTACTTTTGGGTGGTACCTTAATCTTTTCGTATGAATAGTAGAACAGTTAA
>JAXRKP010000260.1:382500-394225 GCA_037039925.1 Doris montereyensis | reverse complement strand
GTTCCCATTCTACCTTTCGGTGTATGGGTTCAGATGCCCGAGATGACTTTCTCCAGGATGCCCTGTCCTGGCCTTTTCTGTTTCCTTCCAAAAAAGTTAAATTTCTATGCTTCAATGCCTCTTTTATATCTTCTTCCCACTTTTTCCGAGGTCTGCCTTTTGGTCTTTGACACTGTATACTGATTTAGCTATTCTATTGTCATTCATTCTGTTTACATGCCCAAACCATCTCAATTGATTTGTTTCTATCTTAGTTTTTATGCCATCTGCTTTGGTTTGATCTCTTATTGTTGTGTTTCTGATTTTGTCTCTTTTAGTTTTCCCTACTACTCTTCTTAGATATTTCATTTCAGCTGCCTGTACTCTATTGTATTCTCTACTGTCTAAGGTCCAGGTTTCACTGCCATAGAGGAGAGTAGGACAGTAAACTGTGTTGTATACTGCCATTTTGGTTTTGTTGACAATTCTTGCTTACCTACAAATGCCTTTCCTAGATGGTTATATATTGCACTTGCCTTTTGGATTCTCTGGCTGATTTCTTCTCTTAGTTTTCCCTCTGAGTGAGTTAATCATTACTCCTGGGTGATTGTAGCTGTGAACTTGTTCTAAATTCTCCCTGCCCAATTAAAATTTTGTGTTTTAGCTTCCCTAGTTACTAGCATTGTTTTGGGTTTTCTTTGCATTTACTCTTTTATTTAGTTCATTGTTCATAATGTTGATATTCGACTGAAGGTCACTTTCTGACATACATACATACATAGCATACATACATGAATACATACATACATACATACATACAGTACATACATACATACAGAATACATACATACATACATACAGTACATACATACATATCAGTATAAACAGAGGACTTATTTCTAACCCTGTCTTACTCCTATATCTACATCAAAAATTCTGCAGATATGTTTCCAGCTACTCTTATTGCACATGTTGCTTTATTGTAAAAACAATTAATGGCTTCTATTAAATTTGGCTCTACGTTGTGTTATTTTTTAGAATGCCATAGTTCGTCCCTCATACAGTGTCTAATGCCTGTTCTCAGTCAATAAAATACAGGTGCAAGTCAAGTTTCTCTCAATTAATTTTTCTATTATTTGTCTAATTGTAAACATGTGATCATGTACACTTCCTCCCTGGTCTAAATCTACTCTACGTTCTTTTATCTGATCCTTGAGTCTTTTCTTTAGTCTCATTTCCAAATATAAATACACTTTTCATAGATGCATAAGAAGTGATATCCCTCTATATATAGCATTCCATAGCTGATCCTTTCTGATGTATACATACATAAATCCCTTTTCATACATACATATGTTTGGACTTCCATACATAAATGATATATTGCATGTGTAATAGTTTGTCTACCTGTATCCCCTTTGATACATATAATCATTTCTGGATAAACTTGATCTGCTCTGGGGCTTTTCTAATTTCCTTTTCTTATAGCTGTTCGAGGTTCTTCCATTGCAAGATATATACATCTTCAGCTGTCTCATCTCCATTACTTGTTACTCTTAATATTAGATCTGTACCTGCCCATATTTCCTGAATGCTCGCAAAAGTTGAAATATCAACACAAAGATTGAGGTTCGAAGAGAGACGTTCATGAGTGATTTTCTGAGATGGCATATGAGATCCAAAATGAGATACGAAACGGAAATAATTAATTTACTGATAGAACAGGATTGGGCCTACAGGAAAAATGAAATAATATTTATTTAATTCAAAAAGGTCTTGTAGCGAAACCGTGGTTTTATGAGTTAGTAATCATGACCACACTGGTTCAAACCCATTGCCTGGCCCAGGTGTCTTTTCACAACGTTGTACGCTTAGGAAAGGTACTTCACTCCGTTTTTCTCACTTGACTCAGGTATTAATAAGTACCTAGCAAATAGGCAGAGAGATATTGCCAGAATGTTAGTACAAAGCGTCTAACACGCTGCTAAACTGTACGTTCCCTAGGGAGTTGAGAAGAACTTTGAATGAAATGGCTTGCTGTGGGATAAATGATGTGCAGTCGGTGAGCCTGCGCTTTATGCAGGAATACGGACCCTAAATCCATCTTCATCTTTATCCTTAATTAAAAGGAAGGTAGGTGGGTGAACGGATCGCATGAGAGAAAGTGAAGAATTTAATTTATTTTCAACTGAAGATGCAACACAGAAAAGTAATTGATGTGGTGTGGGTGGGGGGAGCGGGGGGGGGGGTAGATGAAAAGGGAGTTAAGTAAAGTAGCAAATTAATGTTAAAGCAGTTACAATTATTAAGACAAAAAATGCCAAAAATTTGGAAAGAAAAGAAACAATGACTAAGCAGGGAAGATTCAAAGCTTCTGAAAACAGGTAAAAGTTCTGGAATCATTTTCTCACGCTTCTTCCCTGACAGGTAACATGTGGTGATGTGTGTTATGTGTGTTTTTCCGTGCGTGTTTTCTGTGAGTGTGTGTGTGTGTGTGTGTGTGTGTGAGCCAGAGTAAGCTCAGGTTGTTGTTTTTGAAGGAAAGAATATAGAACCTTCTTCATATTTGTAATCGTCTACGCGGATAATTATCTGAGGAATTTGCGCACCAGTAATGGGAATATTGTTCTGGGTGTAAAATTGGACAATGAATTTATTCTGTTGCCCCAGCCCAGTGCATCTTCGAGATGTTGATTTTAAATCTACTCATTTTTTGTTTAAATGAAAAACGAAACGGTTTTGTAAGTAACAGACTCATCATCAATAAGCCTATGCAAGCATTAAAAAGAGGTTCAAATGGTCCCGTAACTGGGCCGGGGAGGGAGGGGGTGGAGATATATATATTTGAGTGTACGTGCGTGTATGATGTGTGTGCTGGGAAAGAGAAAGGCGGTGGATGAGAGCTCCTCTGCTAGATCTGTATCTTTTTAAGTATTCATGTAGATTATGTGTTTGTTTCAGTTGCAGACTGTAAATCTTATTTAGAAATTTATTTCGGTTTCGGTGAGCTTATATTATTATATATGAAAACGGATTCCTTTGAGTAATGACTTTGAAAAACCACTCAAATCCTTAATGGCCAATTTCGTTTGAAAGTGCGTATTTCCTGCTTCGTCAGTGGGATATACTTATACTTATTTTCATCGTTAGTTTCAGGGTCAAGAGATCGTGAGACTGCAGGGATGACAAAGTAACGTAACTGCCCAGATTCACCTATACCAAATTTCAATAGTAAAAAGAAATGGGGGGGGAGAGGGTGGGGGTAGGGATTGCCATTGACCGCCACTGAATTTCGAAGTTTGAAACAGCAATAGAATTTAAATATCACCGTGCTCATGAACTAAAAACCCTTCTAAGATTGGCGTGCAATAGTAGGCCTAAGTGTAAACAAGAAAAGTATAATATATGAAAGTGGTTTTAGGCCCTCTTTTTATAAAAAAATATTAAGTCTTCTCATTTTGGTCTAAATAATTCAAAATATAAGAACGATATAGGCGTCAAATCCTGTCATATCGGTACTGATGTTAAAGGAATCTCGCCTGTTTGATAGAGAGTAAATTTAGTATTTTATGCTCCAACACCATGAACCCCGGATTATAAAACGCTCCAATACAGATTCTGGGTTTCGTGACTACTAAACAGCTTTCCAAAAGATTGCTTTACCCAGGTAGGCAGAATTTTATAACGTAAGTCATTTAATTTTTTAAAATTCATTATCATCAATGACTCTCATCCCACCCTAGCAGGATATGTGCCACAGAGACGTAACTCCCACCTCCCTCTGTCTTCTTAGACAACATGTCCTAACTCTCCCCAAGTGTCTTTAATCTTCAGTCTGTTCTGTTCAATACAACGTTTCCATCATTGCGATGTCTACCCCTGCATCTGGCTCCCTGTGGGTTTAACTCTAGGCGACCTAAGTTTAACTGCAAGTCAACTGGTGGTGTTACCTTGTTACTAGCTTCTTTTCTTAGAGTTTCTTTAGAAGAACATAAGGCCAGAAATAAAAATGTATATTTTCTTTAAAGCTATAAATGGCCAACTGTTTATTCCATTAGGTCAGCTTGAACCTTTAAAAGAACAGCCATACCAGGCTGTCAAACATACATGGTTCCTTCTTCAAACACCTGCACTCTATTTACCCTAGTAGAATAAGGCTGAAAAACGGACTACCACCATCATAAATCAACAGTAATACTGACGACTTTAAAAAGAGAATTAAAACACATCACTTTAAAATCAAAATTGGATTAACAGTTTGGGGTTAGCTTGAAAATATGCGGGCTGGACAGTAATACTCAAGAATTGAGTGTGGTCAGCTTTATGGAGAAGAAAAAGAAGAGTGCGTTCGATCCATCCTATATTAACTCTATATTCATTGTAACATCTCGGCTTCGATTTGGTTTCTGTTCAGTCTTTTCCCATAGCTCTTTGATTTCACCTTTTACCCTGCCCCTTGATTTTGAAGTTTGTTTCGATGACCTTGGAATGTTAGGGCAATTAATTGAAAGGAGTTAAAATTAGCTGAAGAAATGGAAGAATTCAAAGTAGACATTTTGGCTAATACAGAAACAAAGAAAAAAGGACATTTTAGAAAATGTAGGAACAAATCATACTTTAATCTTCTCAGGAGTAGGGATGTCAAAGAGCAGGAGTAGGCCTCCCAATGCATAAAAAGGCAAGAAATGCTACTAAAAAAGTTGGAGATTTGTAAGTTCACGGCTATTAGAGGTAAATATTAAACCAAAAGGAAGAGAAATTAAATTATTAATAGCTTATAGACCAAACGAAAATGCTACTAAAGAAGAAAAAGATTTCTTCGAAAATGATTTAGAAATAGCTGGAGAGAATCTCAAACCCAAACAGGAATGGATGGTTTTAGGAGATTTAAACGCTAGAGAAGGCTACAATGTAGGAACTTCAGGAGGAGTAATAGGTAAAGAAGAAGAGACAACAACTTCTCCAAATGGAGAGACTAATAGATTTTTGCCTTAAGAATAATATGAAAATAGCTAACACATTTTTCCTCATAAAAATATCCACAAATATACAAGAGTAAATGAAGACACATGTGAAAAGTCCATCATTGACTACATAATAGTTACCAGCTCCCTTTTACAGTACAATGGATGCTAGAGTAAGCAAGGAACAGAAATATTTAGTGATCATCACCTAGTGATAGCCAAAGTGAGATATTAACTGAAGAAAACAAAAACAGAAAAGGAAAGAGAAGAAAGCTAATAAACTCAAAATAGAAGAACTAAATAAACCAATAGCAAAACAGACATACCAATCCAGGATAAAAAAAATTATCAGTGAAAGGCAGATGGATCTGAAGGAAAGCACAATAGAAGAAAAGTGGCAAATATATAAAGAAACACTCCTCAGTTGTACTGAAGAGGTCTGTGGTAAGAAACAAATTTAAGAAGATAGGAAAAGAACAGCATGGTGGAATGAGAATGTCAAGACTAAGATCAAAGAAAAGAAGGATGCCTGGAAGAAATATTTGCAAACAAAGAGACCAGAGGAGAGGAGAGATTACGTGAGTAAAAGAATTATCGCCAAAGAGGAAGTTAGGAAAGCAAAACAGGAACAGTGGAAGAGTTTGACAAAGACTTCAAGAAAGCTATTAAGGAAATCAAAAGCTGTTCTGTGAAGCAATGAAGAGCATGAGAAAGACCAAAGCATGCCCAATACGACAAATTAAGAACACCAAAGGAGAAATAATGAAAAGAGACAGCAAAATCATGGAAACGTGCAGAACGTATTTTCAACAATTACATAATCCCTCCAGAACATAATTGCACCTGTGTTTTATTGACTTAGAAAAGGCATTTGACACTGTCAGGAGGAACGAACTATGGCATTCCTTAAAAGAACACAACGTAGAGCAAAATTTAGTAGAAGGCCTTAAAAGCTTTTATAATAAATCAACTTGTGCAGTGAGAGTAGCTGGAAACATATCGGAAGAATTTGATGTAGATATAAGAGTAAGACAGGGTTGTAATCTAAGTCCTCTTTTGTTTATCACATTTATGGATTCAGTTGCAAAGGCATCCTCAACATACAGAAAATGAATGTAGGTATGTGGATACTCAAACCACTAAATGTATCGATGCTTTCATTTGCTGGTGATTTAGTTATGTTTGGAAAAGCAGAAAATGACCCTCAGTCGAATATCAACATGATGAACAATGAACTAAATAAAAGAGGAATGAGGGTAACTGTAAAGAAAACCAAAACAATGCTAGTAACTAGGGAAGCTAAAACACAAAAATCTAAATTGGGCAGGGAGAATTTAGAACAAGTTCAAAGCTACAATTACCTAGGAGTTATGATTAACTCAGAGGCAAAACTAAGAGAAGAAAATCAGCCAAATAATCCAAAAAGCAAATAACAATGTATAACTGTCTAGGGAAGGCATTTACAGGTAAACAAGAATTATCAACAAAAACCAAAATGACAGTATACAACTCAGTGCATTGTCCTATTCTCCTCTATGACAAACATGAACCCTGGACCTTAGACACAAGAGTACAAGCAGCTGATTAGTAAGGAAGACTAAATGAGACAAATCCAGAAACAAAACAATAAGAGATCAAACCAAAGCAGATGGCATAAAACTAAGATAGAAGTAAATCAGCTGAGATGGTTTGGGCATCTAAACATAATGAATAACAATATAATAGTTAGATCAGTATACAATACTAAAACCTAAGGTATAAAGCCAAAAGGCAAACCATGGAGAAAATGGGATGAAGACATAAAAGAGACTATCAAAACAAATAATTTTAACTTTTACGGAAGGAAACAGAAAATGCCGGGCAGGGCAGCCTGGAGAAAGATTATTCAGAGCATTTGAACCCATCCACCGGAAGGTAGAATAGGAACTGATAAAGAAAGAAGAAAGAAAATATTGATTGGAAATGTCTACAGAAATATAAACTTCGATAAAATACAATTTATAAGCAACATCAAAAGAAAATTATCTGCTATTGATAAAAGTAAATTTGACTTCATTGTGGTAATCGGTGATTTTAGCTTCCCATTTATAGATTGCAAGGGGCCTTGTAATGTGAATCCAGATGTGTTGTTTATTGAAACATTTAGAGATGCCTTCTTAATTCAGGTTGTTAAAGAGTCAACTAGATATCGTGCAAACGAAACCAGTAATATTCCGATCTCATTCTATGTAGTGATGATAATTATATAAAAAGTGTAGAGCGCCTAGCCCCACTAGAAAACAAGGATCACGATGTATTGCATATATCTATTAATTTATCAACTCGATCAACAATTGATCAGTTTCCACGTTGCAATTATTATAGAGGAAGTTATGATAATTGTAGAAAAGAATTAAACAATACTGATTGGAATATTCTAACAGATATGAATGCTGATAAAGATTGGGTATTCTTTTAGAAATAAGTTAAAAGATGGTGAATCTAAATATATTTCACTTAAACCTAATTGTGGACAATCTAAACCTTTATGGATGACTGGGAATGTTAAGAGGCATGTTAACAAGAAGAATAAATTGTTCAAGAAATTTTTGAAATACCGAAATATAAATGATTATCACAAATTAATATATTAACGTAAGAAACGCTACAAAACGTATCATTAAAGAGACCACAGCATCTTTTGAAAAGAACATAACTACTGAAATTAAAACAAGAAATCCGAAAAGGCTTTTGGAAATATGTAAATATCAAATTAAAGAGAAAAACAGGGATATCTGCTCTAAAGGGGCGAATGGTAATAGGACAAAAAGTGACCGTGAAAAGGCTGAGATGCTAAATTAATTTTTCGCTATTGTTTTTGTAAATGAGCATAGTGCAAACATACCTTATTTGTGTGAATTTAATAATGGTAACTATTTAATCTGACATTGTCATTTCAGAGAGCGAAATATTGAAAAAATTACTTAATCTGATGTTACGAAAAGGATGGGGCCTGGCTGTCTCCATCCACATTTATTGGAAGAGGTCGCTAATGAAATAAGTTTTCCTCATTCTATTATTTTAGATAACGTTCTTAAAACAGGAATTGTACCAAATGACTGTAAATTAGTTAATGTCACAGCTATTTCTAAAAAGGAAATAGATGCGACATAGAAAATTATCGTCCAATTAGTCTAGCATGTATCATATGTAAAGTACTTGAACACATTTTAAAAGACTTCATAAAGACTTTTCTTGTATCTGACAATATGTTGTCTTAATGTCAACATGGCTTTCGAAGTAAACGTTCTTGTCTAACCCAACTATTGGAGGTTATGGAAGGTTTCACTAAATATATTGATGATAAAACTACTATTGATGTTATATATATATTTGAATTTTCGCAAGGCTTTTGATACAATACCCCATTTGTAAAGCGTCAGGCTTATAGTATAGTTGGTGATATATTATGTTGGATTAAATCTTTCCTATCAAATCGCTATCAGAGAGTAATAGTTAAAAATGAAAGTTCTGACTTTAAACCCGTTAACAGTGATGTTCCCATGGTACTGTGATGGGGTTTCTCTTGTTTATACTTTATATAAATGATTTCCCTAATACAATAAATTTTACTTGCAAAATATTTGCGGGTGATACAAAAAAATATTCCCAGGCTGAAAACTATCAGGTATTGCAAAAATGATTTATACTCTTTGTTTAGATGGCCTGAAAAATGGCAATTGGATTTCAATATTACCAAATATAAAGTCATGTATGTTGGTAAAAAAAGACATATGATTTCATATCTTATTGACGCCAACAGATTTAGTGACTTGTCTTTTGTAGAGTCAGAAAAGGATCTCGGTGTAATCATTGATAAGAATCTGAATTTTGATGAACATATTCATGAATGCATTAATAAGCCAAATAGAATGATTGGAATTATGCATAGATGTTTTTCATATATGGATGTAAACATGTTTCTTACACTTTATTAACTGTTGTTTGACCTACACTGGAATATGAAATTGTATATGGAGCCCTTTTTTAAACAGTAATCAATTCTTTTAGAAAAAGTACAAAGACAAGCAACAAAGTTATTGAGAGGATTGGAACATGGTGATATGTCATATGATGTAAGATTGAAATTTCTTCGACTTCCCTCACTCAAATACAGAAAAAAATGGGGATCTTATCCAGTTGTATAAAATTGTTCATAATAAAGATAATATTGATTATATATCATTTTTCAACTATTCTCATGCGAATTTTACTCGGGGAGATAGATTTAAGATGTACTGTTTTACAAAGACATTAGGGTGAAAGTTACTTTACTGTTTTTCCGGCCCACTTATGACGTTGACAGACATAACAATGTGTTTCATAAAGAGGCAAGAAACACATAGAATACACCAAATCTCGCTGATAAAAACGTACTGGATTAAACTTCGAACCCGGTTATCTCAGAGTAAGACTAATGGCTATGTCTTATGAAACGTGATGATGGCTTATGTAACCTAGTTATCACTGGACTCTTGTGAGTTTTTATGTCTCACGTGTGGATCAGGCAGACGTCAGCTGATATAAGGTCGGCTGTACTTCGTACAATGCTGTGTCATGGGTGGGCGTGTCTTACAGATTGTTTCTTCTTCATTTTTTTCTTCTTTTGGTTTTGCTTTGTTTTCTTGTTTGTTTGTTTGGTGTGGATCTTTTGTCCCTTACTACATGGGAAAATAAGGGATCAGGTTGGTCTCAAAATCATCCGCAAAGTCTGATAGGCAGATTCTTTTATCTATATCTATCTTAATATATATTGTCCTGAACTTTACAACAAAACGTTTCACGCTGTCTGAACATGCTCCCAAACCCCGAAACAAAACTGTCTGAAGTTTCACAAGTAATTTTGAAATTATTAGTTCCTGTACAAAGCACACAATTATTTGTAGTAGACTTTTCTCTCATAATGTTGTGTTTGCAAATGACGCATACATTTTCGGTAAAACATGACAAACGACAATCAGCAGTAGATTCGATGTTCACTTCAGACTTCTGCTCGCCTAGATGACTCTGGATAAATCACACAATCCATTCAGGCGAAATATGACAATAAGTGACAACTCCACTAATAAAGACAGAACAATGATTAGTGGAGTCGTCAATTATTGTCATATTTCGCCTTTGACTTCACTCCACTGTGACTCCTTCGTATTATTCACAATCCATTCAGTGATTCAATATCTCCCCTGACACTCTAGGTGTCATCGTTGTTTCAGTTTCAACGGACACTTGTTTAGTGTCCCATTGGTAAGTTTTCATAATAGGGGAGGAGTTTCAAACAGTAATCGATATTCTAGATTCTCCAGATCAACTTCAAGAATTTCTAGAGCTAGAGTTGGCTTCTTAATTTAATTATATCTACTCTCTATATCTAGAATCTAGATAGATCTAGGCTAGAGTTAGATTAAGCTCTAGATATTAGATTTGATTCTTGAATTACTTTTATACCTCGAGACTTCTGATGTAGCACTAGATCTAGAGCTAGCTCTAAAAGAATATATAGAATAGAAATGTAATACAGAGGAGAGGAAATTTAATACATTATAATATTAGACATCTAGAGTAAGTAGATCTAGATCTAATCTAGATTCTGATTAGAATGCATGTAGACTTAGAATCTATATTTAAAATTGTAGACGTAGATGTATTTCTAGATTATATGACATTATTACGATTAAAACATATATAGATCTAGACTTAGATAGTAGTCCGACCGTTCACTCATTATCGAATACTAATCCGATTTAATGACTGTATGTGACATCACTCGGGGTGAAACATGCTTGTATTATATAAAGATGAACGTCTCTCTTTGACCGCTTGTAACTCAGGAACTAGTGCATCCACAACCTCCATATTTCGCATATAAATTTCAAATAGCCTGCTTTAGGTTCCTAACGAATACACTCTTTGATCAGATCAGTATTTTAATTGATTGGACAAATATTGTTTTGCCTGCGATCCACGAAACTTTTTATTGTTACTAAATCTAATTTCTCGATTTCCGGTCATCACAATAAAAAACTTCAGTATCGAGTACTATAAAAATCTTTTCAGTATCGAGTACTAATTTGATCTAATAATCGTATATGATATCACCCGTAACCGTACAGTGATTTTTGAGTTAACCATAGTCAAAGCTCAAGAGATCCAGCTCTATAATAAACATAAATCATAATTCAACATTATTTACGGGCATGCTTTGTAAGATACCATGAGGAACGACAGAAATACTTTGAAAGAGGTGCAAAACACATGGTTGTATATAAATAGGCAGACAATAGAAATCGGTGGTCTTAATATGAGGAACATTTCTCTTAAGGTAAGAGAATTTAGTGTTTCAAAATTCATACAACGGGGAAAGGGGGAAGCGGGAAAGAAGACTGAGACCACACTTCATAGTTCAATTAAACTGTGAGTCTTATTCAAGACTTATAGCATGATCAGGGCACAGGGCAAACACCTTCCAGTCAAACTAGATGCGCATTTGTTTTTTATTTTGTTTCTTCAATCACAGTTCTCAGAGAAAATGATTTCGTTTCCTACATTTTCGCCTGCATCTTAAACATACTATAATGACAACAACAGTGGTTACCTCTTTCGTCCCAACTTCTATATTCACCTCAACTTTGATGTGATATCTCAACGATTCTCGTTCGAGTTCTATGTAGTATGACTGGGATCATCACAGGCCTTCGGTTTACCAAATAGATTTTCTTGTCATGACGTACGATTATCTACTTTGT
>JAXRKP010000260.1:377500-380000 GCA_037039925.1 Doris montereyensis | reverse complement strand
TTGTTGCTCTGTTGTTGTTATTGTTATTGTTGATGTTGATGATGATGATGATGATGATGAATGATGATAATGAGAGAGAGAGAGAGAGAGAGAGAGAGCAAGGAGAGATGATGATGATGAGGATGATGATGATGATGACAATGATGTTGTCGTTGGTTGTTGGCGCTGTTGGTTTTTCAAAACGGTCTTGACTTCCATCAATATTATGATCCTTCTTCATTTCAATTCTAAACAGATTACTAGACTTTAATATGGTTATGATTTTTCTGTCCTTCATTGTTTCTCCTAGAGAAAAAGAATCCAATCAGCATGTTTCTTACTTCCGACAATAAGACGTGACAAAAATAAAACAAAATGAAATAAACAAATTATCATTATCATTATTATTAGTAGTAGTAGTAGTAGTAGTAGTAGTAGTAGTAGTAGTAGTAGTAGTAGTAGTAGTAGTAGTAGTAGTATTGTAGTAGTAGTAGTCAGTTTTTTGTAGTAGTAGTAGTAGTAGTAGTAGTAGTTAATTTGTTGTTGTTTATTGTTGTTGTTGTTGTTGTTGTTGCATATTATTATTATTATTATTATTATTATAACATTATTGTTTTATTATTATTATTATTATTATCATAATCATTTTATTTTTATTATTATTATTATTATTATTATTATTATTATTATTATTATTATTATTATTATAATTATTATTATTATTATTATTATTAAGATTATTATTATTATTTCATGATCTTTATCAGCCCTTTTATCATCCTCATTATCATTATTATTATTATTAAAATAACTAATCTTTACCATAATTGCATAACGCATTTGTGTTTGTAGTCACATGTAATATTGGGTGTAATAATTAATATCAACCATGTTATCTTGTGTGGCATGAATCGCAATATCACAATGCCTGAATACATCTTAGGCCGGCATAATAAAGCTGTTCTTAAATTACACGACTCGAACGTTAGATCTAGCCTAATATGTTAGTTAGTTGTAACAATAATCGTTCAATCAATAATAATGATAACGATCTGGTGATCACGATCCTTGTTCTTAATGTAAACCTGCTTTGTCCCAATTCATAATCATTCTCTTTTAATTCTAATCATAATCCTTCCTCAAATATATTGACCGTCGAATAATAATAGAAGGCATTGTTAAAATTGACGATAATAATAACACGAAACTAGGTCCCAATAATAATTATCTACTGTCAATAAAAACAATAATCTTCTGCATTTATCTAATAATACGCCAAGCAGGGGGGGAAATAATGGGCGTTATTCATCTTTCAAAAATGACAAGCAAGATTAAGATTGCGAAAAATAAGATCAGTAATAATTTACCCTAATAAGAAAATGCCGATGAGTTCAGGTCATAATCATAATATCTTAATCATTCATAATCACCAGGTAGGGAAATAATAATCGATAGTTAAATGCTAATCCAGGCTATTGAATAATAAGAGTAAGGTAATGACATCAGATAATACGAAAATATAATAGGAACAAAGACGGAATAATAATACAAGGAATAGACATAAAAAATCCTAACAGTAATAGTAATAATAATAATAATAATATGCAACCTCTATAATAATAACGGCACCCAATAACTTCGCCATGAAAAATGAACGTAATAGTAACAATAACAATAATGAGCTAATAATAATATCCCTAACATTGTGAAAAGAAAGGGGGCAATAATAATAATAATAATAATAATAATAATAATAATAATAATAATAATAGGGAATAATAATAATAGAGAGAGATAATAATAATAACAATAAGAGAACATACCAATCATAATCATAATCATAATCATAATCCTAAGAGAATATTAGTAAATAATAATAGAATAGAGAATAATAATAATAATAATAATAATAATAATAATAATAATAATAAGATAAGATAATAAGAATAGAATAATAATAATAAGAATAGTAATAGAGTAATAATAATGATAATAATAATAATAATAATAATAATAATAATAATAAGAGAATAATAATAATAATAGATAATAATAGAGAATAAGAGATAATAAGAATAATAGATAATAATAGATAGATTGTTAAAATCACCTTTATAATCAAACATTCTTCATTTTTAATGTTTTGCTCAAAATTTCATATTTATTGTTTCTCCTTTAAAATTAATATTTACCTCCTCATTATTTTCCTACGTGTCTTCACCTCGATCGGATCAATTGTTTCTCCTGAGTCACTTTCAATGCCTCCTTTCATTGTTTCTCCCCCGTGTCTTCCTTATTTTTCAGCATTGTTTCTCCTACGTGACTTTACCTCAGCATTGTTTCTCCTTGTGACTTTACCTCAGCATTGTTTCTCCTACGTGAGTCTTCTTACCTCAACATTGTTTCTCCTACGTGACTTTACCTCAGCATTGTTTCTCCTACGGATGACTTGTATGTTTACCTCAGCATTGTATGTTTCTCCCTCGTGTGACTTCACCTCAGCATTGTTTCTCCTTCACTT
>JAXRKP010000260.1:357500-370000 GCA_037039925.1 Doris montereyensis | reverse complement strand
TTCACAATGTAATATTCTCTTGGATAAATTAGGTATAGTGTCTCATCTTATCTTATCCTATTGAATATGTAGACCCCAAACACTTTCGTCGCACTTTTACCAATTCCATGCTACCCCTTGTTACCGTGCAATGTTTATCTATCACTATCATACATCGATCCATCCATTCATCCATCTAGTTAGAGAGTTTTATCAATATAAACTTCCTGATCATAAAACTGTTTTTCCGCATCCCGTCCCACCCTTTGCCTTTCAATTACCAAACATCGTGACCAAATTTTTGTTTTTTATCTCCAGCATCTGATTCCCATATTGAAGGATGACCTTGATCGACCAAGTTCAAAGGCCAAAGAAAAATAGTATCTGAGAAACTCAACAATGACAATGCTTCATAAAGCTTCACACTTCTAATCAACAAAGAGAATCAAACGTTAAATTAGAACAGTTTGACTACGTATTCATTTCATAAAGCCAGTTCAATCATAGTATTAGAGGAAACGGTATCCCTCCACGGGACCTTCTGAACCCATGACCACATAGGTCAATTAACAGTGGGCCACAGAAGCCGGGGGCCTCGTATTGAAATGCGCATTTGCGACCTTCTGTCTATGTATGATTTGGTTAAATCTCAAAGATTATGCTGTATCCAACTAGATTGTCGTTGTTTTAAAAGTTTAAACATACCTATTAAGCATAATTTGTTTAGTTAAAACTAACATGAATAGACAATGTTGATGTTGATCGTAATTATAACAATTATTTGTTGATATTAACTTGTGATTCATAATCAAGGTTGTGTATTGTATTATGTAGAGACATAGTATAATTGCTCTGCTTTGTATAATTGGGGCCTACACACTACATTTATAACAAAAAATGTTGGCAAAGCGTCCTTATCGCTCCTTACGCTCTCTCGTGTTCCAGTCAAGAATTTGAACGTGATCTAAAGGCACAACTCTTACCTACCTTCCTACAGAGAACGGGATCTAAAGGCACAACGCTTACCTACCTTCCTACAGAGAACAGGATCTAAAGACATAACGCTTACCTACCTTCCTACAGAGAACGGGATCTAAAGACACAACTCTTACCTACCTTCCCACAGAGAACGATCTAAAGGCACAACTCTTACCTACCTTCCCACAGAGAACGTGATCTAAAGGCACAACTCTTACCTACCTTCCTACAGAGAACGTGATCTAAAGGCACAACTCTTACCTACCTTCCTACAGAGAACGGATCTAAAGGCACAACTCTTACCTACCTTCCCACAGAGAACGTGATCTAAAGCCACAACTCTTACCTACCTTCCTACAGAGAACGGGATCTAAAGACACAACTCTTACCTACCTTCCTACAGAGAACGGGATCTAAAGACATAACTCTTACCTACCTTCCTACAGAGAACGGGATCTAAAGACATAACTCTTACCTACCTTCCTACAGAGAACGGGATCTAAAGACATAACGCTTACCTACCTTCCTACAGAGAACGGGATCTAAAGACACAACTCTTACCTACCTTCCTACAGAGAACGGGATCTAAAGCCACAACTCTTACCTACCTTCCTACAGAGAACGTGATCTAAAGACATAACTCTTACCTACCTTCCTACAGAGAACGTGATCTAAAGACATAACTCTTACCTACCTTCCTACAGAGAACGGGATCTAAAGGCACAACTCTTTACCTACCTTCCTACAGAGAATGGGATCTAAAGACATAACTCTTACCTACCTTCCTACAGAGAATGGGATCTAAAGACATAACTCTTACCTACCTTCCCACAGAGAACGTGATCTAAAGGCACAACTCTTGCACCTACCTTCCCACAGAGAACGTGATCTAAAGACATAACGCTTACCTACCTTCCTACAGAGAACGTGATCTAAAGGCATAACGCTTACCTACCTTCCCACAGAGGAATGTGATCTGGTTGCACAACACCTAGGTTCCAGCAACTCTGCGTCTAAAGTTGGTCCTGAACCTACCTAACCTAGGTTTTTGATCTGAAGGCACAACGGGTACCTACCTTCTAGATGATGATTCCAGGATCAAAGACATAACGTTTCCCTACCTTCCCACATGATGTGATCTGAAGACACGTCCCTCCCCCCCCAAGAATGATGATCTTACCTCCCTCCCCACAGAGAATGTGATCTAATGATACCTACCTCCCTCCCCCAGAGGAATGATGTTGCAACACCAGGTGCCAGCTCCCCTGCCCCCCAGTTAATGATGTTACCTGAACCTCCCTCCCCAGTTAATGCTGTTACCCATGCGTCCCCCCTACCCATGTTAATGATGTTACCCATGATCGTCATAGGTTTCCCTCCCCCATTTAATGATGTTACCCATATGCGTCCCTCCCCCCCCAGTTAATGGTATTGCCCATGTGCGTCCCTCCCCCTCCCCCAATTAATGATGTTACCCATATGCGTCCCTCCCCCATTTAATGATGTTACCCATGTGCGTCCCCCTCCACCAGTTAATGCTGTTACCCATGTACGTCCCCCCTCCACCAGTTAATGCTGTTACCCATATGCGTCCCCCCTCCCCCTTAGTTAATGCTGTTACCCATGTGTCCCTCCCCTTAGTTAATGATGTTACCCATATGCGTCCCTCCCCTTAGTTAATGATGTTACCCATATGCGTCCCTCCCCTTAGTTAATGATGTTACCCATATGCGTCCCCCCTTCCATTAGTTAATGCTGTTACCCATGTGTCCCTCCTCCAGTTAATGATGTTACCCATGTGCGTCCCCCCTCACCAGTTAATGCCCCATATGCATCCCCTTAGTTAATGCTGTTACCCATGTGTGTCCCTCCCCTTAGTTAATGATGTTACCCATATGCGTCCCTCCCCTTAGTTAATGATGTTACCCATATGCGCCCCTCCCCAAGTTAATGTTGTTACCCATGTGCGTCCCTCCCCCCCCTTAGTTAATGTTGTTACCCATGTGCGCCCCCCCCTTAGTTAATGATGTTACCCATGTGCGCCCCCCCTTAGTTAATGCCAGTACCATGTGTGTCCCCAAGATAATGTTGTTACCCATATGCGTCCCTCCCATGTGCCCCCCCCAAGTTAATGTTGTTACCTATGTGCGTCCCTCCCCCTAAGTTAATGTTGTTACCCATGTTTAATGATGTTACGTGCGCCCCCCAAGATGTTGTTACCTATGTCCCCCCCCCCTAAGTTAATGTTGTTACCCATGTGCGCCCTCCCCCCATGTTCCCTCCACCCTGATGTTACCCATGTGCACCCCAGTTAATGATGTTCTTCCAAGTTAATGATGTTATCCATATGCGTTTGGATCGCATGTGGAAGTGCGAGCAACGTCTTCCTCTATTAACACAACGTCGGACTTGGCACAGCTAGGACTCTTACCGCACCTTCACGACCTCCAGGCTACCAACAGTGTTAAACGTTAGGAAGGCTGGGGGAAAGCTTTTACGTCTAAAAGTACTACAATGTAGTACTAGGGCCGAATACAAATCTGTAGGGTCTCCCATTTATACTACAATGTAGTACTAGGGCCGAATACAAATCTTTAGGTCTCCCATTTATAATACAATGTAGTACTAGGGCCGAATACAAATCTGTAGGGTCTCCCATTTATAATACAATGTAGTACTAGGGCCGAATACAAATCTGTAGGGTCTCCCATTTATACTACAATGTAGTACTAGGGCCGAATACAAATCTGTAGGGTCTCCCATTTATAATACAATGTAGTACACTGTTGTACTTATTATATACGTAGGCGTTTACTTGTCTAAAATCCTATTTGGAGTTTGTAGGATTATCCGGAACGTGTTTAAAATATAGTTTAAGTTCCACCTAAATGAGGCGTTGTCGCTGAATCGTAGTATTGTAAGCTAGTAATCATGACGACACTGGTTCAAACCCCACGGCTAGCACAGGTGGGTTTCTTCCAATGTTGTACTCTGAGGAAAGGTACTTCATTTTTATTTTCCTCACTTGACTCATGTGTGAATGAGTACCCATCTATAGGTAGAGAAAGATCTTGTCAGAGTGTTAGTACGAAAAGCCTAACACTACTAACAGCCTTGTGTATTGTATGCTCTTCCGAGAGTTGAGAAGGACTGAATAAAATGGTCTGCTGTGGGGGGGGGATAAATGATGTACAGTCGGTGAGTATGTACTTGTGCGGGCGTACGGATTATAAATCCAGCTTTATCTCTACCTTTGAATCAGCGGTAAATAAGTCTACATATACTGAAATTGCTGAGAAAAATTGCTGGATAGGGAGATACAAATAAACAGCACGTCATGTGCAAGCTCCAAACCTCATGCCAATGCTCTATAAGATACAGGTATAACGTTTATATCGTGCTTGGACGTATAGTTAAACTTAAATATTTCGTAAACCGGGTCTTGAAGTTTAATGATGGTCAAGAAAGAACCGATTTTGACTTCTTTTTTCCAAAACGCTTGTTTATCTTTCAAAGGAAGAGTATGTTTTCCATGTTCAAGGTCAAGAGTTTTTATTTAAATTTATGTAGTGTAAGTATACGCCTCTGACTTCTCTCACGTGTGCTAGGAGAACTGTAGTGCCAACATAATAAATAATGTGTACACTTATCTGTCTCGGTATTGCATTCGTCATTTCATGATACAGTATAGACAATGTCAATGGTGTAAATAAAGTTCGGTTGAAAAATGAAAACTAAGTGCAGAGGGCCTAGAATCTATCTAGGTGTGATTGTGATAAAGAAAGTAAAATGAAAAAAGAGTTGTTGTGGTTGGGGGTTTTTCAACTACAAAATTTTAAAATGCTGTGATATCGATGTCTTACTTTTATTCATTGAATTGGTTGGTTGAAAATGTTTACATTACATTGAAGAGCTTATACTTATTATGGTGAAATGAGGAAACACAAGGCAGTTTTAACAGTTAATAATTGTGTACATCTTGATCTGTTCTCTCTCTCCTCTATTCTGTACATGTATAATAATAATAATAATAATAAATATTACATGTGTATGGGTATGCCGCACGGATTCTCACCAACGTAAACAGTGCTCATATCGCTCGAGTTACGAGAGGGGAGAAAACTGTGTCAGTGACTGTCTGTCTGTGTCAGTGTGTGAGTTGTTTTCGTTTTCTTCTTGTATCTACATAATTTGCAAGTTTTGGTGGTTGTTAAGCCAGGGATATAAAAATTTGTGATGTTTCAACGTTGAATCTTAGTGCAGATTTCTTGTTATGGATGCATTTTACTACAGTATGACCATGTATGTTCATATACATGCATTACGGTATGTCCAATAAGCTAGATCCTTAGATGGGTCATGTTAAGCTATTTTACTAGAAGAGTGTCTATGCAAATTAAATATTATTAACTTTACACACAAATAATGACAGAACTGTGATGAAATCTCAGCATTAATGCAATGTTATACATTATGTTGTATTATCTCTGGTGTTCTGTAAGTGTAATGATTTGGAAATGAATAAAAATTCTTATTAAAAAGAAACCTTTAGTTTGTCTTAAAAATGTTATGATGCTTTACAGAAAAGTGGTTTAAGATTACCGGCCTGATGTGATAACCCAGCTGTGAATATGTAAATGTATTCCTTGAAAAAGTTAAATCAGGAAGCAAAATGTATGTCACATAACATTCTGAAACTGAAATTTGAACCCATTCAATGATCTTTTTAACTAGTTCAGTTTGCTGCTTAGCTGATCATATGGTAAAATCTGTTGTGGTTACGACATATTTACATGGATTTGTTTATGGCCGATGTTGGATGTACTGCGAAGATGCGAAGTAAGTGCTTCTGTATACCGCAAGTGAACAATTTTAAAAGAATATTAAATCACAGAAATAAATGAAAAAAAGAAGAAAAAAAAGTACTGAAAAGATAGAAAGAAATTACACTTGTCTCACCGACCCTCCTCACTCCTATTCTCCCAATGTCGCACATGCGCTGGAAGGTTTTTTTTATACCTCTACAGTACATTAAAGCATGCTTCGACGTCCTGATTTTACAGTACATTAAAGCATGCTTCCATGTCCTGATTTTACAGTATATTAAAGCATGCTTCCATGTCCTGATTTTACAGTACATTAAAGCATGCTTCCATGTCCTGATTTTACAGTACATTAAAGCATGCTTCCACGTCCCTGATTTTACAGTACATTAAAGCATGCTTCCACCTCCGGATTTTACAGTACATTAAAGCATGTTTCGACGTCCTGATTTTACAGTACATTAAAGCATGCTTCGACGTCCTGATTTTACAGTACATTAAAGCATGCTTCGACCTCCGGATTTTACAGTACATTAAAGCATGTTTCGACGTCCTGATTTTACAGTACATTAAAGCATGCTACGGCGTCCTGATTTTACAGTACATTAAAGCATGCTTCTACGTCCTGATTTTACAGTACATTAAAGCATGTTTCGACGTCCTGATTTTACAGTACATTAAAGTTAAAGCATGCTTCGACGTCCTGATTTTACAGTACATTAAAGCATGCTTCTACGTCCTGATTTTACAGTCCATTAAAGCATGCTTCGAGATCCTGATTTTACAGTATATTAAAGCATGCTTCACGTCCTGATTTTACAGTACATTAAAGCATGTTTCACGTCCTGATTTTACAGTTCATTAAAGCATGCTTTCACATCTTGATTTTATGCTACATTAAAGCATGCTTTCACATCCTGATTTTACAATACATTAAAGTAAAGCATGCTTTCACATCTTGATTTTATACTACATTAAAGCATTCTTCCATATCTTGATTTTATACTACATTAAAGCATGCTTCCATATCTTGATTTTATACTACATTAAAGCATGCTTCCATATCTTGATTTTATACTACATTAAAGCATTCTTCCATATCTTGATTTTATACTACATTAAAGCATGCTTCCATATCTTGATTTTATACTACATTAAAGCATGCTTCCATATCTTGATTTTATACTACATTAAAGCATGCTTCCATATCTTGATTTTATACTACATTAAAGCATGCTTCCATATCTTGATTTTATACTACATTAAAGCATTCTTCCATATCTTGATTTTATACTACATTAAAGCATTCTTCCATATCTTTATTTTATACTACATTAAAGCATGCTTCCATATCTTGATTTTATACTACATTAAAGCATGCTTTCACGTCCTGATTCTACAGTACATTAAAGCATGCTTCAACGTCCTGATTCTACAGTACATTAAAATATGCTTCCACATCCTGATCTACAGTACATTAAAGCATGCTTCCACGTCCTGATCTACAGGATCTACAGTACATTAAAGCAAGCTTCCACGTCCTGATCTACAGGATCTACAGTACATTAAAGCATGCTTCCACGTCCTGATTCTACAGTACATGCTTCCACATCCTGATTTTACAATTCATTAAAGCATGCTTCCACGTCCTGATTTTACAATTCATTAAAGCATGCTTCCACATCCTGATTTTACAATTCATTAAAGCATGCTTCCACATCCTGATTTTACAATTCATTAAAGCATGCTTCCACGTCCTGATTTTACAGCACATACAGCCTCTTTGTATGTTTATTTGATCACGGGTAAACTTGATTCAAGCAGTTATTGGAAAAAGATGGAAGCCTTAGAGCTCTCTAGCAGTACTCTTATTGGACAAAAATTCTAACTTCCATCCAAAGTTAAGAATAAGAGTAAGAGAGATTGTGGTTGAACAAATAGACAAGCCACTCATTTTCAGTCACAGTATTAATGAGAATACATGTTCATGTATCAAATTCATGTTTTTCAATTCCTTTTCTTTTTATCTCACCAAAATCAACAACATGCATATGGGTGAGGAATTTTTATCTCATTCACTAGAAAAACGGCAAACATTTTTTCAGTATCAGCATTTAACTTTCAGAGGTTCATAATTATGTGAGTAAGGTGATGTTTCTTAAAGTTCTCTTTACTGTACAACTGATTCAAAGTCACATGGAATTTAGCACTTTGTCTAAAAAATCGTATCAGGTATGGACAATGAAAAGATAGATCCCATGTTAGCTCACTGTGAGAAGTTAAAGATCGATACTTACAGATAGGGGATATACATACATGACTATTCTCCTTTTTTCTTATTATTTTTATAATTATTATGATTAAATGATAAATACTAACATAACATTATTATCCTCTTTTACAAATTAATTATTATTAGTAAACATGTATTACCATTCTTATTACAAGGGGGACTTGATCAGAGGCAAGGTGTCGGCTTGCTCAACCAAAAAGGCAGTGAGGTTCGAGCCCCGCCAACAGTTGAACATTTTTTCTCGTTTTTAAGCAAATCTACCCCCTGATTCAGGTAGGTGGGTCAACACCTAGTCCCATCGGAAACGGATGACAAAAGGAGGTCCTGTGTGCAGATCACAAGACTCTGTGCACGTTAAAGATCCCATGGCTGTTTACTGGGCAGTCCGGGCAAAATTAAAAATACTACAAAAAACCCTGAGATCACCTTAGTTGTGGATGGGGTAAATCAAATCAAAATCTTACTGTAAGTACAATCATCTGAACTTTCAGCCATGTTTTTCTATCACTTTATGTTATGTGAGCGGTTGCAGGTGCTACTAGTAGGTCTTACTTCTTTCATACATTGTCTTGCTGTTTTCTCCTTAATTCATCCTGAGATCACTGCATATTGTGGATGTGAGGTAAACAATGAAATAAAATAATTGTTTTTTCTTATTAACATGTTGATGTTCCAAGTAATGATAGAGCCTGGTTTCAAGTATCACTAAAAATTAAAAACAAAAATACACAAATACAAAACAAACTTATAGACCCAAGAAAGAGAAGCATTTACACGATAGTGTTGAGTTTGTGTAAACGTTATGGTTTATTTACATAAATATGAATGTAATGTAAGCATATGACATATTATCTAAGCTAGAATCAGCTGGTTCTCTTCATAGATGTAGGAGGTAAATCTCTCCATGGATCCTGAAACATGCTGGGATGAATGTAATCTTCAATGTTGCCACTGCCTCCGGGATTGCCCATTGAATCGTCCCCTGAAAATGACCTCTGTGAATTTGAAACAAAATGCTGTTATGTTAATTGGGCAAATTAAGTCTACATGAATTGCATGCATGTCTAAAAGCAATTTACCCTTGTTATTTTCAATCCTAATTTAAGATTTCCTGAATCCTTACATTTTAATGATAGGTAATATATAAAAAGACCAATTCAAACTTTTCTTCTTTTATTGTTAAAGACAGAACATAAAATAAACATACAACAAAAAAATAAATTTAACTTTAAAAACCACAAAAATACTTTCATATTTGCAGAAGATAGGGAAAAGAAAGAAACAAAAAGCAACCCTATGAATATTTTAATGTACTTAACTTCGGGGAAACTGTACATTATGGAATGTGTGTGTGCGCGTTTGATTAATTTAAATTTACCCAGTCCACCATATGCGATGATCTCAGGATGAATTAAGAAGAAAACAGCTAGATGAAAAAAATGAGTGAAAGATTGGAAGGGAAAGAAAAGTACCTACTTAGTTTGATTGTTAGTGTGCTTTGTCTGTATACAGACAGTGGTACAATTAAAGACACAAACAATGAGTAAAGAAGCATTTCAGTGACCATAAGATAAACGGGTTATTTTTTGTTTTGAATTATGCGCACAAGGCAAGGATTACTTGAAGGAAATAATTAAGTTTGCACTAAAAAAAACAAAACAGTTGATTATTTTCATTCCATTAACTATGGAACAAGCTATATTTCTTATAAAGAGATACAAAAACACATAGAAGCTCTATCTCAATGCAGGCTGTGGACCCTCTGCAAAGTGGACAAAACTAAAGACTCTTATCTCCGTATGACCGACGCAACTTTGGACAGATGTCAATTACTTTAGTAACAAGCTCCACCCCAAGTAAGAAATAGTGATTGATACAAAATAAAAGATATCAGTGGCCAATCACATTGCACGCCTATGGCCTGCCTGAATGGAGGACATGACCTTCAGTCAATAGAAAGAAATCATGTTCAGGGTTGATCAATGTAGGAAGGAACAGCCAAGAATACAGAACGATAGCCATTCATATCTTTGTAAAGGAGGAGAGAGGGTGATACTACTAATACTAGTGATAGACATAGGGTAGGGAGGCAGTTTTCAAAAGCATGGGAAACATGTTGCTGAGGTGAGGTGTTAGATCTGGGATAGAGCGCGTGGCATAACTGGAATGGAAACACACCTGTGAAAGCAATAAACCAGGGGGCCTGTTTCTTTCATCATGCGAATGTGTTACCTATGCACACTGGACTCAGTCATGGGATTAGCGAAAGGTGTTTGGACATTCCCTGTATTAATACTATTAGTATTTTGTTCCATCATCTTATTTAGATGTGAGGATGAAAATGATTCCTTTAGAAATAAAAATAAATGTTGTTCATTGAAGCTCCACTAGATAATATTTGACACAGCCAGCCACCCTATAATTGAACGACTGGAGTAAAGCCTGTAGCCCCATGGTCTCCCCCCCCTTACTCCTCCGTATGTTACCTCATCCCTCTCTCTATCTATCTGACTATCTTCTCTCATTTTCTCCTCCTTTCTATCCGTCTTTCTTCATTTTCCTCTTTCTCTTTATGTCTCCTTTCCTCTTTCTCTTTCTATCCCCTTTCCTCTCTCTCCGTCTCTTTTATGACAGTTGTATTTCGTTTTCTTGATTCTTTTTGTCTTTTCCTTTGTATATTGTTGTTATGAGGTTTGCTCTGTTGATGGAAATTGCGTGAGGGGCCTTGCACCATTGGCTCTATTAGTTTCATTCAGCATTGTTTAGTGTTTATCTGTTTCTATATCTCCTGTTGCTTATGAAGGTTGGGCACATTGAAGATTTCTCGGTCCTGACCTGCTTTCTATTAGTATCAGACCTTTCCTATTCCTCTTCATTAGTTGTGGGCCAACTGCAGTATTAGTCCATGTCATGTTCAATAAAAGTAGGCTGTAATAGATGTTATTGTTAGTAAACAATGCACCTAAACCCGATGACAATAACAATAACAAAATGAATTGCCTGCTATGTCACCTAACTAAACGGAGATAAAAAAACAATCACAATAATCTCAGGTGCATCGTGGTGAAATGCGGGGCAGCCTCGTCAGCGGGAGAGAAACTAGCGGTGCCGTATGCAAAAGTCTTGTACACAGCGGAACAAGATTATCGATCGATATTGAGGTCAGCCAGCAGGTCAGCCTTAAAAGGGTTAACTCGTACATCTAAAATATATTTTTAAAAACTCATCCAATGTATAAATAACCTACTTGAAAAGAGTGTGACTTCTGGTGTCCATAAGGACTGCCTCTGTAGGATGGTGATCCTTGACCGTGTGGTGAATTTCTGTTGTGACTAAACCTTTGTCTGGGACTCATGTTCATGGGGCTGAGTGAAATAAGGGTCTTGGCGAGAAATTGGGCGGAGTAGAAAACTGTTTTCTGAGGGACGGAGAGGGATTATGTGGTCTGTTGAATCTATTCCCATATCTTGGTGAAAATGAGGACGGGTCTTGGTTCCTTGGGAACATGGGAGTGCTGGGGGAGGGACTTGGAGAGTGTGATGTGCGTGTGTTGGGGGTCACTACTGGACTTCCCATTTGATGCCGTCAGCTGGAGCACCCATGCAGGTGGCTGAGAAGATTCCTGTTGGAAAAAGAAGATAAAATCTTTTAAAACAATTCTATAAAAAGTTGTTTTTTTTCGTAATCTTTATATATACTAAAGATTCTCATTCCCTTCTATTCTAAACGGAGGTTGGCTCCTCACATTATTACTAATTAGCTACCATAAGAGTAGTTACTTAACTGGAATTGTGAAATGATTTAATCGCTTACTGAAAGTGTTTGAATACATGTACTAAGTCAGCCTTTACTATAAATTAAGAACAGTAATTTTTCAAAATCAATCAACTAAGCTACTTTTTGTTGTTGAACCATTTCACTAATTTTGATTACTGAATTGCATATTTGACACCACACTAACCTTCATGTATCTACTTTATATTACATCAACCTTTAATGATAAAACTAACGATAAATACAATGTATACTCATAAAAACAATTCACTTTATGCACATCAATGTCTCTATATTTATTCAAGTTCATAAACAAAACTCAACTCAGAAGACCCATATTCAATTCATCTTGAAACACGAAGTACATTTGAAACCAAATTTTAGTTAAAAGCAACTGCTTTGGTGATCAGTAATTTATATTTTGTTTCAAGTTTGCATAATGGGCTTTGAGATCTAGATATATTTTAATGCTTGGCTTTTTTTGCTTCAAATAAAAACTTGAAACGTTCTGGAACACAATTAACATGAAAAAGGCCTGACATTTGATCTAAAACAATCCCTGAGCAAGTTTAAAGAGTGTAGATATGTATGACTATACATTATGACGCAGATGGAAATGGTAACACACAGTCATTCCCTATATTTGTCGATTG
>JAXRKP010000260.1:240000-355000 GCA_037039925.1 Doris montereyensis | reverse complement strand
TTCCATCGAAAGCAAGGGCGACTATTTTACTTCAATACAGGGAATGCCGGTTAAGTCGATGTTCAAGGATCTTGACTTACATAAAAAATCGCGTATGTTATTTTGCGTGAGTAATCTCCCTTTAAAGTCTTGATTGGTTTGAGGGAGTCAATGTCAATGTGTCTCAGATATTATTAGATAAAGCACAAATCAGGGACATGAGGTGTCGGTGGTCGAGTGGTTAGGCTGCCAGATTTAAATCACAAGGTCAGGGGTTCGATTCCTAGCAAACGTTGAGTTCCTTTAACATGCATTTTTCCCATTCGACACAGGTGCAATTAGGTACAAGCACTAATGAGAGTTAAAATCTGCTTCAGACTAACAGTAGAAGCCTGTCCATGAGAAGTTGGGATAATCACAGGCGCTATGGGTTGCAATGTTCTAGGACCTTGACTACTGTGCAAATAGTAATATCACTAAATAGCCTTTTAAATTGAACAATTCGAATTGAAAATAAGTTTTATAAAATATGTCTTAATCAATTCAAACAAAGATACAAATGTTTATAATGAAATTTGAAAGATTAATGGTGGTTACATTTTAAAAAGTGCAACTTTACTTACCTTGTTCATATTTCTTTCAATAAGCAGAAATCATCAATGTTTTGTTGGAAGAACTATTAGTCAATATATTTTTTTTTCTGCTCTCTTGTCACAGTCTTTCACAAACCTGGATTTAAAAGAAATCAAAACAAATATGAAGTTCAACTTGTCACTCACTCAGTTTAACTTTAACATGAGAAATACTTACAAGAAGAAAAGAGTTCTGTAGCCAGGTACAGCCCTCACTTCAAAATTTATCACTATCCCTGCCTGACACATACACCCCCCTCCCATTTCATGATATAATCTAAAGAATGTTTGACATACAACCTTTTATATTGTTCAATTCTCATTGAATTTCACTCTCTAGAACTAGACTAGAGCTAGATCTAAATCTACCAAAATTTACATGGAACACCTCCCATACGAAAAAGTCAAAATAAAGCAGCGCTAATTACAATTCTCAGCAAAAAATATTGAACACATTGCAAAGAAAAATTTTGACACATTTTAAGATGTGGGGCGGCTGGGGATGGTGCAGGGTCAGGGATGGTGATACTGATACTAGTGTGCTTGACTATGGCATGGTATTCCTACTGAAATTGGACACATAGGATTTAGAGACACACAGTTTACATCTAATCTTAGATCGACATCTAGATTCCAGTTGTCTAGTTTAGTGTAGGTTGGTATAGACTGAAGTAAAGTATGGAAGAAGAAATTTTGAATCATAGGCTAAAAATACTTAAAATCTATTCTAGATCTTTTAGTCATCCATATCAATAATAAGTACTGGAGCTACTAGCTTTTAAGTTAAGGTAATGACACAAGATACCATGAAGGCCCCATAGGAACAAAGATGAGACAAATTTTATACAAAGAACAGACAGAAAAATCCTGGCCACAATGGGGATCAAACCTGCGACCTCTGCGTCAACACCCATCGCCTCGCCATGAAAAGAAAGCATGCTACCAACCGAGCTAACTACGCTCCCTTTTTAAAAGGAGTTTCATTAGCAAGGTCTTTCGCACGAATCCAGTCATGACTAGCAATCTTATTCACTGACAGTTCGTTCCCCCATAGGCCTAGACTACAATTTTTTTCTAGATTTAAACCTAGTATTATTTAAACAACCATTGAACATTGACGAATATAGGAGCGTAGTTAGCTCAGTTGGTAGCATGCTTTCTTTTCATGGCGGGCGATGGGTGCCGACGCAGAGGTCGCGGGTTCAATCCCCATGGTGGCCAGGATTTTTTTGTCTGCTCTAGTGTATTTGTCTCATCTTTGTTCCTATGGGGCTTTCATGTTATCTTGTGTCATTACCTTAGCTTCCGACATGCCCCTTGCCTCACTGTTTTTCTTTAGCTTTAAGTTAGTCTAGAATCGAAGTTAAATCTAGATTATAGATCTAGACCATGAGTCTAGATCTAGATGATCTAGATCATTCTAGGTACATTTTCCTTTTGAAAACTTTCATTTAAATTAGGATTCATTTGATGGCAATGATGATGGGGTATCTAGATCTAGCATGTTGTTGAGGGAAAACATGACTATCAGATTCCTAACTAATTTAGATTAGACTTACATGTAGATTATTATTGCTTTTATTCTGATCTGGCAGGTTTCACAAAATGGTCCATCCCCCTTTCCCTCTTTTTGTCAAAATGTACATGTTATATTTTTTACAAGTGTTATATACCATGTTAAAGCTTAGAACATGAGGATTCCAGATATATGACTTTAACAGATAGCTAAGGACTGTGGGGCAAGTAAATTAGCTTTTAAAAGTCATGTTTTTCAGTCAAGGGGCATAACTGTGAAAATTCTAGGTCCAATGCCAGTACGTAATGTTACGTGAACTGCACGCGTCCGTCGACCGAGGTTTCCCTGGCGCTTATTTAGTGACGTAATGCTTGGGCATCTGGTTTGGAGAGTTCCCTGACTTTTCCCTAGTTCTCAATAAGATGTGAAGTCTGTGTTTGTGTTTCCCGACACCTCGGGCGTGGAGTCCACGGCCGGTGCCTTACAGTTGATCAGATGACTCGTTATTGTTCCGGATCATGTGGATGGATGAAAACCGATGCTTTTTTGTCCCGTTTTTGGTAAAATTCTGTGATTGTACGCTTATACTATCCTTGTTACGGGTTTATCGTGTGTACCATTCTGCTCAAACTGGTACGGTAAACTTCACGACTTATAATTTTAACGAGTGAGGATGCGATACGTATAGGCCGATATTTGCCAATAGAGAGAGAGAGAGAGATATGCACCAGCAACAAAACCCTCGCCGAAAAAGTACGAGCCCCCCATCATCACTTCTCCGCTACTACCGTCATCACTCACCCCCCTCTAACTATCTACAGTCACATAGAGCGCCCCACTAGACTAGCACAAACTTGTCTTTATCGATCGATACTGCTTCGGAATACGGACGGGATGGGAGCGGTGGCTGGCAAATCTTGAACTCTACTTGAACCTGTGCTATTAGTATTATTTTCTCTCTCTCTCTCTCTCTCGTTGAAATGCGTTTTTAGTAATATTGTGTTGTTATGCCAAGAAGACTGTGCATAGTGGAGACGTAGAGTCACTATCGTTGTAGTGGACTTCTAAACCTCCCGTATTGCCAATTATCTTGTCTTTATTTATTAGAACATAATAAATCATGAAAGCCTATTGATTGCCGGACTTCTTTACATAAGTTTCACTCACGATAAGCCAAAGCAGGTTTTGCTAATGCAACCGAATCTAACCTGAATGGTCTCACGAATCTAACCTAATCACAGTCTGCTTTCTGATGTCAGATCATCGTCTACATTTTTGCATGGCCGTAAGCTTATGGCCGTAAGAGTCTTCCAAAAACAAAATATTCCGCAAAGCCAACCAGACAATTTAAAAACAAAAATTTCATGATTTCCCAATAGATGAACTACAAGACAATAGCTCGACGCAATATTACCGTTATTAGATCTCAGATTGAAAAAAATATTTTTTGTCCGACCATGAGGTTCGTAGACTGACAGTAGTCTCATGGTATTCTCACTCTCATTTAGAGTTACCTATGATTTTTTTTTTGTCTTTTACAGAATATATGGTGGTAGGAATACGTTTTCTTTCACTCCAGATAAAAAAACGGTGCTTCTACGTATTTTTCAACTGTTTTTTCAGCTCTTACTGTGTGTTCATTTGTAGACATCAGTTGTTACATAATAACGAAAATCTGAAACCTGCCTCACGTGATCACTGCAAAAGATAACAAATATTTAAGACTCACCAAATTTTCTTTGAATAATTCTCTTTCACATGGAATTAAAGAAAACAGAATAAAATGTCGTTGACCTCACCTACCTTAAGGTGAAAAGGGACTTTTAAAAGAGGAAATGCCGTCTGTCTGGATTGCTGACGTTCACACCCAAAAAATATTCACAAAACACAAATTGAAAGCAAATTTCACAATATTATGTTTTTTATATCTGCGATGTCAAAGCTATACATGGACCAAATGTTAAGAAGATTCATCAATTAGACTTTAAGAAAGATTAATTGAAGAGTTCAAGTTATCATTGGGTCCCATGTTTGTGAAACCTGCCTTCTGGATAGATAAAAGATCTGAGGTTTAGAATTTGAACTAAATCTGTCCCGCTTCTTCCGATGAAGTAGTAAGAAAAGTAAGTATGGCTGATGTTGAAACTCTCCTCTTCATGAAGATTAATTTTGCATTGAAAGGTCGAAACTGCATAAAACTGACATGCTGTTCATGGTTCACATCATCTCTTGTTTTTTCTCTCCAAAGAGTCAAGATTTTAGGACTTGGCTAATGATAACTTGACAACTATTATTATTTTCCTTTTTATTTTCTCCTATCTGTTAATTTGCATCTTGAACAGATCTAGCATAGCTCTAGATCTGTATCATCTTTACTTTAGGAAATGGCAAGGCACAGTTGTCAATTTTGCGCACTAAAGTAAAGGAGAGAATAGCGAGGATGTGGCCGCTAAGACTAAGGTCGGAACACTCCAGGTTAACAGAACGTTGCAAGACCAACGGAATTATATTTGGTAAAAAGGAGCTCCATACCCAGGTCCCCGTCATGATGGTTTATTTTCTTTGCTATTTATGAAAGTAGTACTGTATTCTTTCACAAAAATGGGACTCAATGATAACTTGAACTCTTCAATTAATGTCACCAACATTTGGTCCATGTAAGCTTGACATCGAATATAAAACACTTTCATTTGTGTTATATGTTGACTTTTGCTATTTATGAAAGTAGTACAAATGTATTCTCTCAGATGTGGTTTATTTTCAAAGGACAAGATAAAAAGTTGAGGGTTCTGTAGTAGTAGGATCCCAATCAAGGGACAATAAAGGAAAAAAGAACAGGTTTCACAAAATGGGACCCAATGATAACTTGAATATTAATGAAAGTCTAATTGATGAATCTTCTTAACATTTGGTCCATGTAAAATCGCAGATATAAAAACATTTAAATTTGCTTTCAATTTGTGAATATTTTTTGTCAGAATCCAGACAGACCACATTTCCCTCTTTTAATAAGTCCCTTTTCACCTTAAGACAACACCTTTTATTCTGTTTTCTTTAATTCCATGTGGAATTAAAGAAAATTTGATCCTAAATATTTTTTATCTTTTGCAGTGATCACGTGAGGGAGGTTTCAGATTTTTGTTATTATGTAACAACTGAACAAATGAACACACATTAAGAGCTGATTGAAAAATACGTAGATCTTAAGTGAAAGAAAACGTAAACCATATATTCTGTAAAAGACACGCATAGGTAACTCTAAATGAGAGTGAGAATACCATCTACTGGTCCCGAGACCTCATGGTTGGACAAAAAATATTTTTTCGATCTAGATCTAATAACGGACTCAGTTAAAGGGAAATCATGAAATTTTGTTTTTAAATTTTCAATATTTTGTTTTTGGATTACAAGATAAAAGATTTATGATTCAGAAAGGAGACTTCTTAGATTCTGAGACCGTAGGTTAGATTCGGTTGCATTAGCAAAACCTGCTTTGGCTTATCGTCTTATGTAAAGAAGTCCGGCAATCAATAGTAATTTAAAATAAATAAAGACAAGATAATTGGCAATACGGGGAGATCCATTAAATGTTTTCTCCACTATGGGCATAACAATACAATATTACTAAAAACGCAAACGAAAAGATTGAAAGAATATAGAGTTCAAGATATATTATATTCTGCCGAGATCTAGACAAGTTTGTGCTAGTCTAGTGGGGCGCTCTATGTGACTGTAGATAGTTATACATGTTTTTGAAAAAGGTTGTTTTCTCTTTTGTTGCTCTCTCTCTCTCTCTCTCTCTCTCTCTCTCTCTCTCTCTCTCTCTCTCTCTCTCTCTCTCTCTCTCTCTCTCTCTCTCTCTCTCTCTCTCTCTCTCTCTCTCTCCTCTCTCTCTCTCTCTCTCTCTCTCTCTCTCTTCTCTCTCTCTCTCTCTCTCTATTCATTCACTCACAAAGTAAAAAATGCCATTGTTTGAAACTAAGACAGCAGACTGAGACTGTACGACAAGAGACTGAGACATCGAGAATGAGACTTGGAAATGGACACATTACTATTACAGAAACAGATATGATGGAAACTGAGACATCAGACAGTAAGATTTGAGCTAGCATTTCATGGGACTAGCGTTTCATGGGACTGAAGTCTACCATTATGCTAGAAGTGAGATGTTTCTGTAAGCGTTCAACGACAATTATGGTCACGAAAAGAGATGTATACTATGGTATTTCCATGACTACTGACAGGTAATATTGCTATTTTCTGACCTCGGTCAACGTGTCCTAACTGGCAGGCACAAGGAAATACAAGGAACAGATTTTCAACGCCTTTGAACTGCTTGGGTTTTAAATGAACTGTCCAATGTCTTGGGCAGACCTGCCGTTTATTTCGATTTGATCGGAATCGTCCCTATTTTTTAGCGAAAATTTGTGAAATTCCAATTCTCCGTTGGCACATCTGTAACACAACTGCAGTCGTTACCTGGACGGCATTGTACCATATATTCAGCATGTGATTTTTTTTTTTTTAATCAGCCAATAGCCGGATGTCATGCCTATCCAGGATTCAGGTTATTATGAGTAATGGTGTATCGATTCTTCGCTAATATATTGTTCTCCTTGTCCATTCTTCAGAGTGTGCTGTACTTGTTCGAGACTTCAAAAATTGTTGTATGATTATGTGTTATTGAGGCCTACAACGATTACTAGAGTCTTGAATTTCAAATTGATCAAGTAGAAGGCTTTGCTGACATTCAATGACTTGTTAGATCTAGCTCTAAACGTCCCTAGTATTAGGGGTGTCTAGATGATCTGTATCCTGTACTCTTAACTATATCTAATACATCTACATCAAGTCAAGATTAAAATCTGTGAAACAGTATGACTCCCCCTTGCAGCAAAGTGCGATCACACGTGTAAAAAGAAAGAAATAGAGAGCATTTTCATGTGTGTTTCGGGTGCGATCGCGAATGTATGTGAGTGTGTGTGTTAAAGAGGGAGTGAGCAACAATTTATGAAGTGAAAGGCAAATGCAAGGAAGAGTAGAGGTTGGATGATAAATGACAGGTATGTCATGCACGTATATCTGACAGGTTAGCAGAAGGAGTGGGGTGGGCATGTGTGGTGTGAAGAATGTGAAAATATGATAGCAAGATAAGTGACCACTGTTGGGAAAGAGAGGAAAAGTGAGTGAGTCATCCACTTCCAGTATATGTGTAAACAATGAGTGGGAATGAAACAACTGTAATGCTGATTTAGTACTAGAATTCAGGATTTATTGAGGGGGGGGTTATTATAATCGATATTTTTACTTGGGGAAAAGGCAGAACCAGCGTCAACAATGACCTATTTTATTATTATTAAGTTCGAGATTTATGAGTGAGCAGTGTACAACATAACTAAATGGTTAAGTGCCAGGCTTGGGATCATGAGGTTCTGGGTTTGAATCCTATCAAGCTGGATCCAACGTTGTGTTCATTGAGAAAACATGTATTCTTCCCACTCAAAAATAAAATCCATCAATGCCGTTAGGGCCTATGGAGCAGGAGCGTATCCCAGTTTCTGTAGCATGACGTGGAACAGGTGATTATAATTACCTCTTGGACATGACGCTAGTTTAACACAGGTTCTTATTCCCAAACTTGTGCTTGTATCCATTTACAACTGAGTCGTGGGAAACTGAGTGCTGGGCCTTTCCCAAGGAATACAGAGTTGGGACTAGCTTTGTCAGGATTTGAACCCGAGACCTCATGATCCAAAGTCCAGCAGCTTAACCGCTCAGCCACCTGGCATAGGTTACATGTATATTATTTTCTCCTTTGGTCTTCAGTGTGAGATGTTTTTGCACCGCGTATGTCACATAAGTGTAAATTCTCCTTAACTTTTGTATTAAAATCTCCTCAAAACCTCCTCAAATCTCCTCAAAAATGATTATCCTGACTGCTACTATGCCTGTACTCTTATTAACATATTTTCCCCCATTTTGATTTCTCTTTCAGGATACCAAAATTATGCTTTCAACAACATGATAAGTGATAAACTCAGCCTCACTAGGCCATTACCTGATCAACGCTTTCCAAAGTAAGTTAAACCAATCAATGATTTTTAATTTGGTTTAATCAATGTAAATTGTGAATTGCTTCTCTTGATTAAATTTATATATTATATGTGCAATCTCTTCAGTTCGAACCAGCTTCATAACATGACAAAACTGCTAATATTTTTCCCATTGTCATTAATTCACTCTTTGTTTCTAGGCTTAACACAACATTATTTGATTGAATTTTGATTTTACCCTCATCCCCAACTAAGGTGATCTCAGGGTTGTTGATAGGATTTTTAATTTTACCCGGATTGCCCTATAAACAACCAAGGGATCTTCAACGTGCACAGGGTGTTGTGATATGCACACACAGCCTCCTTTTTATCATCCATCTCCGATGGGACTAGGGACTAGGTATCGATTCACCTACCTGGACCAGGGGCTAGATTTTACTAAAAAAATAAAACTAGAAAATTTGTGACCGTTGGCGGGGCTTGAACCCACGACTTTTGGGTTGAGAGACCGATGCTATGCCTCTGTACTACTGAGTCCCCCTAACACAACATTGTAGCTGAACTGTAGTGTTGTGAGCTTGTTATCATAACGATACTGATTCAAGCCCCACGGCTAGTGCATGAGAAGTTTTTTTCACAACATTTGTACTCTTAGGAAAGATAGTCTACTCTACTTTCCTCACTTGACTAAGGTGTACATGAGTACCCAGCTATTGGTAGAGAAAGATCTTGTCAGATTGTTAGTACAAAGCACTTAACAGGCTGGTTTACTGTATGCTCCCAGGAAGTTGAGACTGACTTTGAATGAAATGGCCTGCTGTGGGGGGGGGGGGGGGGGGGGGATGAATGATGTATAGTCGATGAGTGTGCACTTGTGCAGGGGTACGGCCTATAAATTCAGCTTCATCTCTTTTTTTTCTTTATTACCAGATAGAATAATACTAGTTAGACAAAAATCAAGCCTTTTTATTCACCTAGGTCTGTAGATATTGATTTTGGAAAAATATTTTGTTTTCAGGTGTCATGAGAAATCTTATCCCATTGATCTTTCAAAGACAAGCGTCATTATCTGTTTCTACAATGAGGCTAGATCTGTTTTACTACGTACCATCCACACCGTCCTGGAGAGATCACCAGAGTATCTCATTCATGAAGTCATCCTGGTTGATGATGCAAGTGATATGGGTATCTATTTGAAATCACAACTATTTAATTTCATTGACTCATTCAAAGCAAAGACTTATGTACTGCCAGTTATGCCAGTTGGCATGTAGGGCAGCAATGAAGGATTTCCATCTCTCTCTTTTCATGGCAAGCGTCTTTATGGAATTTCAGGGGTCCAATGTAGGCAGTCTTGGTGATGCCCCTTCTTCTTTTCTTAAAACATGCCCTTACCACCTCCATCTTCTTTTAAGCAGGATGTCTTGCATGTGGTCTATTTTGCATTTTCGGAGGAGAATCTTGTTTGAAATTTTGTTTGGCCAAAATATATTTTGGATTTTTCACAGGCATTTGGTGTGGAATGAGGATGACTTGCTCATGCCTCTGTTCGTCATCCTCCAGCATTCAGATCCATATATATTAGTAGAGTTGCTAGGACACAGCTTTCGTAGATTTTTAGTTTTGTTTTAAAATTATATTAATTTGTTTTCCATACATTTTGCAGTAGTTTGAAGGAGTTTCTTGCTTTGTTTAGACATCTGTTGATGTCTTTGTCAGCTCCTACGCTACTTGTGACAATGCTGCCTAAATATGTAAATTCCTTGGTTGTTTGTATGCTATTGTTATTGATGAGGATTGGAGAGGGATTTTGTATATTTAATGTCATTAGTTCAGATTTTGTAAGGCTTATTTTTAAACCTATCTGTTGACCAAAAGAGCTTAGCCGTGATGTTTTCTCTTACATGTGATGATGTGAGTGTGCCAATAGTGCCAAATCATAACTTTTAATGAGCTGAACAAGATGTTGGGGTATTCCATAATTCCTTAGAATTTTCCAAATGCTTTCTCGATGGAGGCTATCGAATGCTTTTTCAAAATCAATTAAGTTTAATACAGTTGTCTCTGCCATTCATTGCATTGCTCTATATTGTTTCTTAATGTGAAAATTTGGTTGAGCAGTTTCTTCCTTTCCTAAACCCTGCCCGTTCATTTCTTATGTAGGTATCAACAGCATTTGATATTCGTTGTATTATTTCTTTTGCAAGAACTTTACTAGGGATAGACAGGAGTGTTATTTCCCTCCAGTTAATGCAGTCCCGCAAATTGCCTTTTTTGGGAATCTTTATTATTATAACTTCATTCCATTCATCCGGAGTTTTCTCTTCTGTCCATATTTTGGTGAAGAGCGGATGCAGTATTCTTGCTGCAAAAGCGGGTTCAGCTTTAAAAAGTTCAGCATTTTAGTTGTCTATGCCTGGGGCTTTTCCATTTATAAAGTTTTAATAGCTATTGTTATTTCATTTAAGCTAGGTGGTTCTATACTAATATTCAAATCTTCTTGTGCCTCTTCAATGTTTGCTTCTGTTGGAGGTGGTGGCCTGTCTAAAATTTCCATAAAATGTTCCGTCCATCTTGCATCTTTTTCAGCCTCAGTCGTGAGAAGCTCTCTTTGTTTGTTTATAATAGGCAGGTCTGAACTTCCTTGATCTCCCACTCGTGATACTTGTTTTGCTTCATTGGCAAGTCTGTCCATGAATGATCTTTTGTCTTGTCTTGCACTCCTTTCGACTTCCTTGTTTATATCCTGGTATTGAGTTGTCAATCTTTCTTTCAATCTACTTGATTTTGCATCAAGTATTTTCTTCTTAATTTCCTTCCTCTTTCACTTGTTTTCCATGTGTCATTTGATAAATATTCTTTCCTTTTGTGTCTTTTTGTTCTTAAGCATGTTTTACCTGTCTCTAAGTAGGCGTGTTTGATAGTGTTCCATCTGCTGTTGATTTCATTTCCATTACATGGTTTGCCATTATCCGTATCAGTCAGCACCTGAAACATGTTGTATCGTTCTCTGCCTTTTCCTGTTGTATTTGCTTTTCTCAGTTTGAGTTTTAGATTTGCAGCCATTACATGGTGGTCACTTCCAACGTCAGCTCCTCTTTTACTTTCACGTCAAAGAAGGGATCTTCTCCATGTTCCATTTATGAGAAGATGATAGATCTGATTTCTATCCCTTCTATTTGGTGAACACCATGTAAGCTTGTGAATCTGTTTATGAGCTATAGAGTCCTATCTACCCTTTGTTTGAGATTAGAGTTTCCTTCTCCGAGGTAAACCGCTTTACTGAGTTGACGGGCTTTACCTGCCCAGGGGAAGGTTATAAAGGCACCTCTGTTCGCCTGCTAGTCATTTCACAGAGCCTATTGGGGTATTTTCTAAGGACAGTTCCCATTCGTCAATACCACTAGCGCCAGTTTTGTCCATGACTGCTTATTGGTTATTCACAGCTAAACCTTCTATCTAAAGGTCTTCCCCCTATCTGCAACCTGGTAGGGGATGGTCGCCCCCTCAGGAAGGCAAAGACTATTGTTGCTTAAATGTCACTACTCTTTTGAGAAGTCAATTTTCTTCTTTCAAATCAAATGTTTTGAATTTTATTGTTAAGACACAATAATTTGAATTCGGGAGTTCTTGCTGGATCCAGCACAAAGTCCTTTCACAGACCATGGGAACACTTTTAAATCTCTGGTACTGGTATATATGTTGTCTGCATGTTGATATTAATAATATCAATGATATCATATCATAATTTCATCTCATTCTTCCTCTTAATCTATCTTTTATTTTTATTAAGGGAAAAAAATAAAGGAAATAACATTACTAAAGGCTTCAACCACTTATTTTTCTTTACAATACATATTCAGCGCATTTGAAAAAGATCTAGAATATTATATTGAAGAACATCTCCCCAAAGTCAAGTTGATGCGAAGTGATGTTCGTCAAGGTCTGATAAGAGCTCGGATGCTTGGTGCAAAGGAAGCCTCTGGACAGGTGAGATGCTTATCATTATCAGTTTTAGCAAACACAATGTGCCTAGTTATATCATTCTGTATGACCAAGACCTCATTTATACTTGTAGAGGCGTTTTGCCACAAACTTAATATGTATGAATAAGTGTTCAGCTATCAGCAGAAAAAGATTTTGTCAAAGCTTTAGTATCAAGCACCTAACAGGTTCTTGGATTGTATGATCCCTTGGTAGTTGAAAAGGACTGTAAATGAATTGGCCTGCATGAGTATAAATTGTATAGTGAGCATGCATTTGTGCTGGGATGTGGACTACAAATCCATCTTTCTACTTACTGGGAATTTTAAAACAAAATTTGAATAGATAAAATATCGTGTTTATAGATAAGAAATGAAATTGATCGTGTTTAATAACTGATGGGGACTTTGACCTTGGTCCTTGTTGTTCAATGGTGCATCAAGAAATCAACTGTTAAGCCAAGTTGTAAGGAGCAAATACTTAAAAAATTTACTCTTCAATTAGAAATTAAAACGAACAAAATTCATTCATGATTGTTTGCTTCATTTTTCTGCAACTGATAAAAAAATTGATTCATTGTTCAGGCTTTGATTTGAGTTGTGACAGACTAGCATTGTGTCCAAAGGGTGATGACTAGCCAAGTTTTCCACTTCACATTATAAAATCCAGGATACACTCTAGATCTATGTGCCGTACGGTAACAGCCATGAAGGAACTTTACTTAATTAAAATTTGCGAGGAGTGTGTGACCTTTTTCTTGTTTTAAATACACAGCAGACTGCCATTTGTTCTGCTTTTTATAGTGTTCAGCATAGCAGTCAATAACACTGACACGTCACCTCTTAGATAGGATGTCATTCTATCGCAGATTTTACTCTCCAGCTAGCTCTTACACGATACTGGCACCTGTTTCAAGTGGAGAAATTATGTTGAGTGTCCCTCAGAAGGAGTACAACGTCAGACCTTGATCTGCCAGGATTCAAACTCCTGACCTCACAATCTCCAATACTGATGTCACATGTGCAAAATGAACCAACAATTTTTTTTTTTATTTTTTTTTTAATTTGAGACATATCTAACAAGTAATGAAAGCCAAAACCCTTCTCTTCCTCCTCCTCCTCCTCTCCCCCCCCTCCCGCCCCTTCATCTGTTCCAGACCCTGTTGTTTCTTGATAGCCATTGTGAGGTGACAGATGGCTGGCTGGAACCGTTGCTGAATGTGTTACACGAAGATTCTCATACTGTTGCCGTGCCCCTCATGGATATCATCAATGCTGACACCTTTCTCTATGAAACATCATCGCTTGTAAAGGGAGGCTTTAACTGGGGAATGCATTATCAATGGGATCCATTGTCTTCCGAGGATGCATCAAAGATTAGTCAAACTGCCGAACCCTACAGGTATGCATAAAACTCAGGTAGTGTTCATAGTAGATTATATTATATTTCTATCGTCACATTCTTTGTAAAATTTTCAACCATTCAGTCAATAACTCTTTCCGCCCAGAATGACGACTCAGTCGTCGATGCGGTTTTCCCAATTCTGTGGAAAGAACGAGCCAGTTGTCAATTCAATTTCCGACCTCCCTGCGTATTTTAAGAACTGGTTATCGATACCTAGGACCTCATTTTGTTAGGAGTTAGCTTTGTGCTACTTTTTAGACTTTTCTGTTCCGGTCTACTTTCATTTTTACATCGTCAAAGCGTTTCCAACTGTTAACATTGTAATTTCTCGAAAATTCAACGAGAGATATGGCTGAGAGATCATCAAAGCAAATTCATGTGTTTGATGTATCGCAGGCTAGTGTCCTTATTGTTAAAATAAAAAATGTCAGTGAGATTGATAGTGATGTCAGTGACTTGTAGCAAAGGATGATAATCCAAATCAGTCAACGAGTAGTGATGAATCCACCGATCTAGCCATATTTTTGATCCAGATCTAGATGCAGATTCAGACATGCCCTCTACCTCATCTAGTTTTATGACTATAATAAGTAGATCTCGACCAAAGCCTAGTACTGCAAGAACAGATAGATCTAGAATCAGAATTAAAAAGGACTGGGTCATTTCAAATGTTGGATTAGACAAACACTAGTTTTATGTTTCAACCCAACCGCAATGTCAGCGTGAATCCCCAAAAAGGTTATATTTTTACTTGCATGTTGAAATTTTAAAATATTCATACAAGAAAGATTTTCAAGCAAATGCCCTCATGTTATGTACCAATTGAAAGCTAATTGGATTTACTCCATTATGATAACCATTTGGATTACATCAATCAACATTTTGAAGAGATCTAATGAAAATAAAGCTCAAGGTAAAGTAATTTCTTTTTGTTTCACTCACTCCTTTTCTCCTACCCTCACCCTATATAAGCATGCAAATTACCCCAATCACTGTTTAAAGTGATAATTGATGTTTCCAATCACTAGTAAATTTTCCTGCAAAACATTATATGGGAATGAATTACAGAATGAGACTATATGTTCTGACGGGCTTTGTTTAATCTTTTCATCAAGTAAATTTGAAAAGGTGGAAGAGAAATGTTTTTAGATACATTGTTGTCTTCATTTTAATTTTGACTTCCTCTTAGATCTCCCACAATGGCAGGAGGATTGTTCGCTATGGATAGAGAGTATTTCTTTGAGCTTGGAGAATACGACAAAGGGATGGATATTTGGGGTGGAGAAAACCTTGAACTTTCTTTTAGGGTAAGCTTTCAAATGCCACAAACTGGCTTGTTCTTCATGATTTGTGTCAGATTTGATACTTGTCTCATATTGTTTAGATTGTGGTATGATAATTTCATGATATTTGAAAAATCCTTGAATGGCAGTATAATGTTAGTAAATGTGTCTAGACGCGTAAGTCCATGATAGATATGGGATATGATAATTGTCCTTAAAATGATCAAGCGCATGCTTCTTTCATATCTTTATAAATCTTGGAAGCCTTGAACCAATAAAAAGATCATATTAAGTATATGATCTAAACCAAAGATTTCCGTTTTTCTTCCAAAAAATATAGCATATTGTTTACAGTCCTATTCTGTGGTTTCTTACATTTTTGCCTCTCCTGAAAATTTATGCCAGGCGGACTTGTTAGACAGTTTCACCGACCGCAATAACAAGCAGTGTTCTTTTGTAGAGAAAAGGAATAAGGTTATATTGAATTTAATTCAAGTTCTACATATACAGTGGAACTCACTTACAATGGGATTAACAGGACCAGTTGGGGTTTTTTTGCGGGGGGTTATAAATTTAATTCTCCAGTCTACAGACACCTTCACTTTTTCAAGTTTGTCAATTTGTATAGCTTTAGTCAAAGTAGTAAGCTAAGGTTTTCTTTTCTAATTGAAGTCATTCTGATGTTTGAGAAGTATGATAGATCTAAACCTATGTGTGTTGTTTCAGTTCAAACTCATTATTGACCTGTACGCCTGTGTATTTCTATATGTGTGCAAGTGAGACAGAAAAAATAAATATATTGCATTGCAATGAAAAGAAAGTAGGCGCTGGCAGATAATTGGCGCATGGGCAAACAATCTTAATTTGGCATTGCCATATGCCCAAGGCTAACCCATGCATTATATCTGTTTGAATAGTTTGATTGACGCCTTATCAAAAGAGAGGAGTGATCTATTTTCTTCAATTTACAGTATGGGTACACAGCGCAAGTTAAGCACTATAGAAAGGTTTTTTTCTGTACATTGAATACAGCAGAAATTTGGGATTCTAAAAAGTCCCGTTGTAAGCAAGTACCCATTGCAACTAAGACCGTTAACATTTTCATCAATGAAAAAATATCACGTGTAAGTATCAGTCCATTGAATTGATTAAAGTGTATAATACAAAAAATTTGCTTGATACTAGGTAGTAGAAATTTTTATATAAGCTCAAAATGATATTTCAATTGATATATCTTCTTGGCGCAAACAAACAAATTAAAAAAACACTTGTAGATTAAAAAGTTTCTTAATTAAATGTAAGTAAAACAAGAACAGAGTACAAGCTATTTTGTGTTTATATTCTAGATTTGGATGTGTGGTGGTAAACTTGTAATAGTGCCTTGCTCTCGAGTTGGCCATGTCTTTCGCAAACGGAGACCCTACGGCTCCCTGTTCAGGACAGTTTTACCAAAAATACTCTTCGACTGGTAAACGTGTGGCTTGACACGTATAAGGTAAGTAACTGGTCTGTGCACAACTGTTCCATTGTGATTGGTACAACTTACTTATAGTTTGTTTTTGTCCTTTTGAAAAAAATCATTTAGCAATTACAGACTTTTTAGACTTGATTAACATTTTTAAGTGGGTTATGTTCTTGTTGTTGTTCTTCTTTTCTCTTTCTTCTTCATGTTCTTTTCCTCTTTCTTCTTCGTGTTCTTTTTCTCTTTCTTTTTAACTTTTTAAAATAATGGGGATTAAAAAATATTAACCCCAGATTGATGTTTTGCTGAACTTATATCACTATTATCACAGTAGTAATACAATCATCAGATTGACTTTTTACTTTTAGTTTAAAAATATCCTGCTAGCATGTTAAATATTTCTCCAGTCAACTATGTTTAAGACTGTTGCATTGTTTATACATATAGTGTTTTACTTTTTCATTATTTTTGGGAGAGAAAAAGGGGAGGGAATGTTTGAAAGGATATATCAATATTTGTTTCTCATGCGATTTTAATTTGATTGTTTGGTCTGTTCACTGCCCATTGTCATATCGTTTTTATTATCTTATATTGAATCTTTGTCTGTTTATTTCTCTCTACAGTCATCCTCTTAATGTGATGTTTACTTGTTTGGAAGAATATTGTATCAAAGCAAAATCTGTTTTTGCATTGACCAGATGTAACAGTTATTTGTGATGTGTTTGGCATCTAGCTTGTTTAAGAAATGACATGAGCTTGATGGACAATCTGGTTTGACCATTTTATATAAACTGAATTTTCTTGATTTAGTTGTGGATGGTTGGCGGTGCTGCTGGTAGGGCCTATTTATGTTCTTTCACTAACCTTTCATCTTACTATTTCCTCCTGACTCATCCTGAGATTAACGCACATGGTGGATGAGGTGAATCCAATGAAACAAACCAACTTGATTTAGTTCCTGTTAAAGCCTTCAACTTTTCTACCAGCTCTTTATGAAATCACATTTCTTTTGTCACTCTTTTCATCCATATGTTCCACTGAAATAAGCCAACCAGAGTTTGTAGTGAACAATTAATTCACAAGATTCCCTTTTATCCTCAGAAATATTTTTTTCATGTTAACCCAAGGGCAGCAAACATTGATTATGGTGATATCAGTGAACGGCAGGCTTTGCGCAAACGTCTTAACTGCAGAGCCTTTGAGTGGTACATAGCATACATCTATCCAGAGCAACTTAAGGTGAGAAATTTTTGCTAAACTTTGCATCATTTGCAGATTGCATTTTATTATTCTCATTTAACAATTGCCATGTATTTTGGATGGTTCTCTGAGATTGAATGCGATTATCTGAGATGTTTGAGCTTTCTTTCCAATGGTGGCGTTATATTTTTTTAAGAGTATGGAACGGCTAGAATCATTAACTGTATTTAATCATCTGAACAATGAAACTACAGAATGTGGCGTTAGGCTAGGCAAAAAATAGTGAATGAACACGACAGTTTGTTCATATTCAACTATTATTTTAATTTCTTCCGGGCAGTAGACAGGTAAGCACCTGTACGGGGAGTAGATGATCCCGCCCTCCACGAGTCTCCTGCTGCCTTGCAGGCGGGCCTTGGCCGACCAAAGACTAAGAGAGTTAACCCTGACAGAAATCAACCTGCTGCCTTGCAGGCTGGTCTTGAATGACTAAAGGTTAAGGAAGTTAACCCTGACAGAAAATAACAAAGCCTGGTAGGGGGCCTCAAGGTGGCAGCCCCACCATCTACCTAGGGCACAGTGGGCTAATCCCCTGCTTATCCAAAACCAAACTGATTCAGAGAAAAATAAATATAATATAACCGGCTTGATCTTTCGAAGACGAACTTGGAAATGAATACAGACTGATTTTTGGAACATGGAATGTAAGGGCAATAAATGGAAAGGAGTTAGAATTAGTTGAAGAAATGGAAAAATTCAAAGTAGATATTTTGGCCATTACAGAAACAAAGAAAAAGGACAAGGAATAGAAAATGTAGGACCGAATCATATTTCAATCTTGTCAGGAGTAGATGTCAAACATAGAGCTAGAGCAGGAGTAGGCCTCCTAGTGCATAAAAGGCATGAACTACTAGAAAGTTGGAAATTTATAAGCCCACGGCTATTAGAGGTAAATATTAAACCAAAAGGACAAGAAGTTGAATTATTAATAGCTTATGGACCAAACAAAGACGCGACAAAAGAAAAAAGATATCTTTGAAAACGATTTACAAATAGCTGCAGAGAATCTTAAATCCAAACAGGAATTAATGCTTTTGGAGATTTAAACGCTAGAGTAGGCAACAATGTAGAAACGTCAGGAGGAGTAATAGGTAAAGAAGGAGAGACAACAACTTCTCCAAATGGAGAGAGACTAATAGATATTTGCCTAAAGAATAACATGAAAATAGCCAACACCTTTTTTCCTCATAAAGATATCCACAAATATACAAGAGTAAATGAAGACTGGTGTGAAAAGTCAATGATAGACTACATAATAGTTAGCAGCTCCCTTTTTTACCGCACATTGGATGCAAGAGTAAACAGAGGAGCAGAAATATTTAGTGATCATCACTTAGTGATTGCCAAAATGAGATTACTGACTGAAGAAAACAACCAGAAAAGGAAAGAGAAGAAAGCTACTTAACTCAAAATAGAAGAACGTGGCAGATGTATAAAGAAACATTCCTCAGTTGTACTGAAGAGGTCTGTGGTAGGAAACAAATTAAAGGAGATAGGAAAAGAACAGCATGGTGGAATGAGAATGTCAAGACTAAGATCAAAGAAAAGAAGAATGCCTGGAAGAAATACTTGCAAACAAAGAGACCAGAGGAAAGGATAGATTACGTGAATAAAAGAACTATCGCGAAAGAGGAAGTTAGGAAAGCAAAACAGGAACAACGGGAAGACTTCAGGAAAGCTATCAAGGAAATCAAAAGCTGTTCTGGGGGGGGGGGCAAGAGCATGAGAAAGACCAAAGCATGCCCAGTACGACAAATTAAGAATTCCAAAGGAGAAATAATGAAAGAAGACAGCAAAATCCAGGAAACATAGAGAAACCATTTTCACCAATTACATAATCCCCCCAGAATACGGAGTAAATATCAATTAGTAAGAGTAACAAGTAATCCAGAGGAGACAGCTGAAGATGTAGATATACCAATGGAAGAAATCCAAACAGCTATAAGAAAAGTGAAATTAGGAAAAGCCCCAGGAACAGATCAAGTTTATCCAGAAATGATTAAAAACCAAGGGAGAAAGGCAGACAAACTACTACATGCAATATGCCAAGTAGCATGGACACAGAGCAGGAATTCAATGGTCTCTGACTCATCAACTGGAAGATATTGATTTTGCCGATGATGTAACACTTTTCTCTCATCGACATAATGATATCGAGGAAAAGGCAAACAGAATGGCCGGGAGGCAGCGAGGCTGGAAGTGAATATAGACAAAAGGAGAACTAAGGTTCTCAGAATTAATAACTTGAATAATAACAACATTGCAATTGATGGAATGGAATTAGAAAATGTCGGCCAGTTCACATATTTGGGCAGTGCCGTAAGCAAAACAGGAGGGATAGACCAAAGAGGGCGGGTGGCAGAATTGGGAAGGCGACAGCAGTATTTAGGACCCTAAGACCATTTTGGAATTCACAGACAGCATCCCTAAAAACAAAAATCCATATTTTCAACACAAACATAAAATCAGTCCTGTTTGCCTGTGAAACATGGCACACTACTAAAACATCCATAAGAAGACTTCAAACATTTATTAACAGATACCAGAGACAAATCCTACACATTAAATGGTTTGATAAGACTGCAGACGAGGAGCTTTGGGACACATTGGGAACCGATGGAGGTACAGATTGGGAGAGGGAGGTGGGAATGGCTGAGACACACCTTTAGAAAATCATCAGAAAACATAACGCATCAGGCCATAAGGTGGAATCCACAAGGAGGAGAGGTTGAAGGGGACCAAGGACAACATGGTGGAGGTCAACCCTGCAGAAAGCTCGGCAGCTGTGCCTTTCCTTGAGTGAGACAGGGATGGTGGCGAAATCTCATTAGCGATGTATGCCCCACCGGAGTACAAGGATATAATAAGTCGATGGTAAATGTTAAATGAGGAGAAAATGCCAAGCAGGATTAGCACCCCACTTTAATTTATTCATTGTCATATAATCATTTATTAAAGAGAAAAAGTTCACAAAATGTGTTAAGAAAGTAGTGAAAGCAAGCAAGTAAAGCATTGGGCCTAAATATTCCATTTAAGTCTTTTGATTGATCTCTCTATCAAATCAAACAGCCAATTTGTGTATTTATCTATATATCTCTACATCCATCTGTGTATTTTCTGTGTATGTCCTACCACTCTTATTTTCTGTCATCCTCCCTCTCGTTATTACCCACTGTTTCTTTTTATAATCAGTTTTTTAAAATGAATTTTTTTCTCTTTAAACCACAGCAATTACCAGACATGAGTGTAACTCAGAAAGACGACGTTAAGAAAATGGTGCCCCAGCCCCATGTTCCTATCCGCTTCAAAAGGCTTGGTAATTATAAAACTTCTAGAATCTTTATTTCTCTCATATTTATCAAGGCGGAATTGTTTTGAATGATGCTCTCAATTTTGTCTTACTTTGAAAACATTGTTTTATTGGGGTTGTTTTGCCGGTCAGAATTTAGTATATTTATAATGCTGAGATTGTTTTGCTTTATTTTTAGATTGTTATTGCTGTTTTTTGTGGGATGGGAGTTGGGTGTTTGTTGTTTTATTTTGTCTCCTTTGGTCCCTTCTTTGTTTTTATTATATATTATCAAATATGAAAGAAACTGCCTTCCTGTTTTTATTATATATTTTGTAAGTTTACTAAAGATCTGATAGTTAGTCTTCACAAAGTTATAATTTTAGACACAAGACAATCTTTGATAACTTTTTATATAAATGAATAGGCAGACTAGATATCATTATGTGCTTTGCTTTGCAGCCAACTGAGACAAACTGGCTATGGTAGACAAAGTGAAGCCATTAATACTTTTCCATCGACATTACCATTCATAAAAATGGTGTCACATGTAAACATTTTTTTCTTCTTCTATTTACCTCTGTTTCTAACAAGCAAGGTTTCTTTCTTTTCTTTTTTTTTTTGTTTATCATTTAGTTATTTTTTATAATGTTCTCAGTGAATCAATTTGGCTATAAGGAAGAACAATCTGACATGTTTTTTTTCCAAGCAAGTCAGTTGAATATGTCACAGGCATTTAATCCCACCCTTTATTATAACAATTCTGTTTGTGTTTTTGAATTATTCTAATTGTATTGGAATGTATTTCATTCAATCTTGTTTCAGCTTAAACATATGGGTTCCGGTTTGTGTGTGCAATCCGAAAAGAGTATCTACGATAAAAAGGGCTCTGCTCCGTTTAGATATTTGTGAGCGAGGAGCTACCAATGAGCAGGTAAGGATTTTTCAGTTAACATTATTTTCGTTGTTTGAGGGGTTTTTTTATTGTCTTATGATTGCCATTGAAATGTTAAAAGAGAGTAATAGGAATACTATTGAATCCAGTTCTAGACAAGAGCTGCAGGAAAAACAGAAATGTTTTTAGATACAGATCCCCTCAAGGAAAAATAACGTGGGCAAAATTTTGAGGCTACAGAACTGAAATGCTGATTTGCATATAAATGGTAAATGGAATTTAAAAAGTAATTCATGCATCATAGATAAAGACTGACAGAAAAATATATAATTTGACATTAGTAAAGAGGCTAGCATTAAATAGTTAGGATATGTGAACACGAGAGGCACATTTTTTGGAAGAAGACGATACCAGATAATAAAGCAATTCAGCTGATACAGAAGAGGTATAGAATGAAGATGCTTCATAAGAGGACATGAACAATGATCACATATCAGATTGTTTATAATCCTCCTCCATACGAAAAACAAAAGGTAAAAGTAAAAGATGAAAATGGAGAGTCGCCGATTAGCATTTGAATCGTTAAAGTTATTGATACAATGTGCTTAATTTTAGTATGTGTTTGGTTTTTTTACTTGAAAAGTAATGGAACAAGTGCCTGTAATTTGGTATTTGTTGAAATGATTTCTATTTTTACTTTGTTTTTCTTTATTTTCTTTGAGCCTTCAAGGTGTGTGCTATAGACATTTGGATTTTCTATATATAATTCCTGGCTTTTTGCCTTCTTTACAGGGTTTTTTGTTTTGTTTTACATTATTACTATATCTGTCACATGCAAATTAAGAATTTAATGGTTTAGTATTCACTTGTTTCTGACTTCAGAAATTAACTTCCATCATCAAAGGGAGGAGAGGTCATGTAAGCTGTTTTGGATTTTTAGAAATTTAGCAGCTATTAATATGGAATTGACTTGGGGGGGGGGGGGATTCTTAAGTAAGTAATTAGCTTGCAGGGTTGGCCTTAAGTTATATTCTATGCATTTATTGTTTGTTTTGACAAGACTTGGTATGAAACAGAACTGAAGGACCTCCCGCCTTGCCAATTTGCTGTGCCTTGATTACAACAGAGATGAAGGACTGTACGCTCGTCTAATGAAATGTAATGGAAAGAGTAGCCAATCTTGGATGTGGTCACAACATGTAAGTATTAAAAGTATTAAAATTGCAGATCTTTAATGCTATGAAAGGATACCATGTTGCCTAAATTTTCCTTCAATAAAAAAATGATTAAAACTCACAAAGGTTTTCAGTCACGCCTCACTGATACCTTTAGAAACAAAAACGCGTTATTTAAGTATATAGTATACAGGAACTGAAAGTATTTCGAGAATTTGTATATTTGTAGGGCAAACCAGAAAGGAGCTAGGTAAATCTATTTAACTATATCCTTAATGAAATTATTTTGAAGATGTTATTCAGGAACAAGTCTTCTTAGATCAAAATTTTGGACCACCAGTCCATTGTTTTTTGGTGGTAGTTTTTAAAAACGTTTTTGGTTATGGTTAAAACGCTATGGCTTTTGCATTTTAGAGTACTTTATTATATAATTTGAATCTCTCTTCTTTTTTTAGGATATTCAGTAAGTGCCTTTCTGTGTTATATCTTTGTCCCATATCATTTCGGGTCATAATTCATGATATTTGGGGGCAGGGGGTGGGGGGTCAGACATTGAAACACAGACGTTGCCATCATCCCATAGGGTAAGGCAAAAAGATGTAGAAAGATGACAAATTATTACATGGTATTATAATTATAATGGGCATATATTCATCCAAAATGCAGAGGCAAAAAGAGGTTGAAAATAAATAAGAAATTGAGATTACTGAAAAACAGCCTGAGGTGGTTTCTGACTTAAGATTTATATTGTTTTGACTGTTTTAAAAGACTGAAGTCATTGTTTGAATGAGTATTTAATCTTTAAAATTATTACAAGTATCAATTGTTTGATTGTTTAAAGGAAAGAAGCTCCATGTTTTAAAATATGTTTCTTTTGCCATCTCATCTTTATTGTACTGATTTAAATACATTACTCTTACAACATGGCACATTTTCTTGTCAACCGATGCAGGGCACTGTGAACACACTGATGAATCCTGCTACCTCTCACTGTCTAGTGGCAACGGGTGTTGAACCAGGAGCCTTCCTCAAGACAGTTTCATGTACTAACAACAAACTTCTGGAATTTCAGTTGGTCAAAGAGCATTAGAATTCAAACTCTCCCATGGTATTCTAACATTCCACTAGTGATTAAGAGGAAACAATTGTGTCTTTTAATCCCAGGAGCATTGATTACAATTTGTGAGCATCTCTGGTTGTCTTTGCCTTAGGATTAATTCAGCACATCCCCTACAATGCCATATCCCGATCTTTCAAGAATTTAAGATAGATTCTGACCTTTTACAGAACATATTTATTTGTTCATGTTTATTGCTAATGTTATCAATCCTCTGTCCATTTTCTCCCACTCTTGCCTGGTTCAAACATTGACATAGAAATGTTTTTTCAACTAAAAAGGTGCCTGCCTAGGCATAACCTTATTCTTTGTAATGCATATCATCCATTCAGTGCAGTCAATATGTGTTTGGTTTGGGTTTTTTTCAGTTTGTAGAGATATATTCATTTCAAATTTGCTGGTATCCTCTTATGGTAATTATGTTGAAAAGTGCATATCTGCATTAACGTGATCTGATAAACGTATTGGAACCGAAAAAAGCAGTTTCGAATAATTCGCGTTTTATTGGGGGGGGGGGGGGGGTCCTGGAGTGAAAATTTTCCCGTTTGTTCCTATCAATTTAACATATGTATAGGTGTAATGGGCATGGTGTACTGAGTTGAAATATGTCATTGTTTTTTTCCTGATGCTTCCAGTTGCCATGGAAATGGTGGCCATCTTGGATTTTGCCCCCAAATTTCACCAAGTTCAATATCGATAGGCTTTTTCATTTTTCAACAAATTTCTTTCAAATTTAACACAGACGTTGTTTGATACAATATCTAAATTAAGCAGATCGGATTTTGTTTCATTACTAGGTTTTGATTTTATGAATTTTTGAAAATAGCATATGAGAACAACCAAAAATATACAAAAATATTGTACAAAAAATTCAATTTTTCCAAAACTATAATTAATACATATCAAAAAAATCATGAGATCATTTCCTTGTTTTCCCCACTCCTCATCCATGCCAAATTTCATGAAGATAACATTGAGAAATAAAAAAAAATAGATAGGAAATATCAAATAATGAACAAAAAGGATATTTTGAGAAAATCATATTTTTCCCTTATTTTCTGTTATTTGAATACATTTTTCCCCATAAACCTAAGAAAAGAGAAGGATAATACTTTGAAACATCATAAAACCTTGAGGACTCTCAACTACTTATTGACACTGTTTCAAGTGCACCAGTACCATTATACTCATTTTGAGATGGTGCCTTTTGATATAGATGTGCGGGAATATGTTCCGTATTTTCCGGACGATCTAAGGCAATATTCCCTAACAGATCCTCAAATAAGTTTGTTTTGGATAGCATTTATTGTGATGATCAAAAGGAGTACCAACTTGCTATACTTTAGATAGTATTTCTAGCTTTTATTGTATAATAGCTATGTTGCAAGATAGGCCTGTATCGTTTCTAAAAAAAATTGTATAAACTCAAAGAATCGATACTGAACTTTTTTTATGATATCATTATGACGGGATTGAACTGCCCTTTCCACTAGTAAAAATGGCATTCTCAGAACCACCCCCCCCCCTTAAAGTTCAAAATCTTAACAATTACGCTTTTAATTTCAGAATTTTGGATGTGAATGGATGAAATAAGTGTCGCTTTGATATTCTAAAGCTTTTCATTCACAAATTGTAAACAATAAAGAAACTATAAGGAAAACGATGTTTAGTCAGATCACACCACTCGATTTTCAAGCTGTTGTGATACGGCAAAAGACCTTGCAAAGTCAGGCGTTGATTTTCCACGCTCGTGAACAGACAAAACACTTTTAAACGCCTTGGAATGCAAATTTTGAATCTAGGTCACCAGTTAGTTACTGACAAATAACTTGGAGCTCTCCGACCAGTCATTTCCCTCACAAAATCAGCATCAAACATTTTTTCATACACTTACACATACTTAGTTGTGTATTTTGTGATCTTGCATCATGCTAAATGTAACATGATATATTCACTTTCTTATACTGGATAAAAAAGAAAATCATGAAGTCAAATAATACGGTTTTCATTTTTTTTTGTAATAAGCAAAAATATTTAAAACAAAGACGGATCAGGAAATAGTGATAATGTATATATTATTATTATTATTATTATTATTATTATTATTATTATTATTATTATTATTATTATTATTATTATTATTATTATAATAATTATGATTATTATTATTATTACTATTATTATTATTATTACTATTATTATTATTATTTATTATTATTATTATTATTATTATTATCATTTATATTAACATAAATGCATCTCTTCCTGGGTGCAGGACAGAAATAAAAATAAAATAAATAGTAAGTCATGAGCTATAAATATAATATGGTTTTCATTTTCTTGTAATATGCAAAACTATGAAAAAATAAAGACGGATCAGGAAAAAGTGATAATATCATTACATAGTAGTAGTATGTATATTAACATACATTCATCCCTTCCTGGGTGTAGACAGAGAAATAAAAACAAAGAAAGTAGGTAGTCATGAGTCATACAATATAACTGAACAAAAAAGGGATTCATAGAAATTTAAAATGGAAAGTTATGAGAACACTTCTCAGATTGCTTGACTTACTTGACTTAATGGCATAGGAAGTGACACCCCTTGTGACCCAATCACACACAGATTTCCTCCATTGTTTTTTTTATAGTGCCCTTCTCTCCGCTGTGAGGAGCGGAATACCGCATTGCTCCCTGATGTTGTCGGACTATCTTTGGGGTGGCCGTCCTCTTGCTCTTGTATTCGTGAAATCTAACTTATAGTAGCTGGCATTGATCCTTGTTTGCGTTTACCTCTGACAACATGACCGAACCAACAAAGTCTCCTATTCACCAACACATCCTTGATTGTTTCGTTCATGCTCAGTGTGTCACGAATGTGCGTGTTTCTAAGGCTATTGTGCTTAGTAACACCAAGGATAGCCCTTCAGCACTTCATATTGAATACCAAGAGAGCATTCATTTGCTCTTTCCTCGTGGTCTGTTTCTGAATCAAATATGGCTATCTGCAAAATGAGTGCTTTATAATATCAGATTGCAATCATACAGTAATCCTATCAGCATTTTCAGTGAGGTTAACAGATTTAACATTAGTTGGCAATGTTTCCCAGAATGCCCTTTTGGAATTTGGCATCAAGTTGTCAAGTTTCTGCCTTATTTTGTTCTTTTTCCATTCTGGGATGTCTCTGTGTTGTGATCTCTATGTTGGTAGATTTATGTTGTCATCAATTTCCTTCTGAACTCTTTTCACCAAGAAATCTACTTCCTTGAAGTCCAAAGTCATCATGCTTCTCTCTACATATCAGCATTTTTGGTCTTTTTGTGAATTTTACTTCCTGCATATTTTTCATGTGGAAAATCTTGACAGCCTTACTCCCTGTTAGTCTGTTATTTCACATACGGAAATCTTTACAATTCATTTGAATTGCTTTTGGGCATACTCCGCAGGTCTCCACACTCATCACTAGATCGCTAAAATTGTAAAGTTTGTCCTTTTTTTTCATGTTCTTTTCGACAAATCGGTCAAAAGAATCTGCTGAAAGGAACATGCGCCCCATTTCCAGGTATTTTATGGTTACATCCTTTGGAGTAGGGCCTAAGTTGTGACAATTCAGATATCTCATTAATGACATGTACAGGGTCCACTTTTATTCTGGACAGTGCCGTTGTTGCACCAAATTGTTACATGATCTGCATCTTCAGCCATTGTTTGTAATGCCTTTACGAAGGCAGATTTCACATCGGCTTATAAATAATATGGTAACATATTGACTTTCTGCCTATCTGCAGACACAAAAAGAGACGTGCCTTCATCCGGGTCTGCCACGAAGTCTTTCTGGTAATGGGCTCTTCCTCTAGTGTAATTGAAACTGTGTTGAGTCTGTTCTTTACAGACGTCACATTCTGGATGCTCCACTGGCTTGGTGTGACCATGCAGCTTTTTTGTAGGCACTGCTCACATTCTTCAATCCCCATTATTTAACCCCAAGTCTAGTAAAACTCATCCCTTTCTTATCTACAAATCTGGAGCATGTTTAATAACTTATATTTGACTTTGACACATCGGGATGTGCTTCTGAGAAAAAGTTATACATCACCCTGATAGTAAGATCTGTTGACAAATAATGACGATGTGGGGCATGTTCCCGTCTATAATGGATGAAAGGATTCAATATGCTCCTCAACGGCTGGTTTTAGTTTTGGAGTCGATGGCATGAAATGGAATTTGTCTGTCGCTGTGTTAGCTTCCGAATATGCACTTTTTATACACTTGATAACGGAGTTGTAAGCATAGCCAGGAGTCCTCAGGAAAAACTCTGAACAGACTTTGACTCTTGTTCTCAAAGAATCCATCAGAAAGTAAATGTACTTCCTTCCCGCAGTTTTCACACAATTGTTAAAAAGCCAACTCCTTTCTATTGTCATAGTTTTCACTCCAATATGAATTAAAGCAAAAACCCTTCTAAGTCGTTCATTAGGTGTTCTGTCAGTAACTCACTAAGCCAATTGAGACAGCATTAGTCTCCAAGGTGTTTATAAGGTGTTTTGTCAGTAACTCACTAAGCCAGTTGAGACAGTGTTGTCTCCAAGGCATTTATAAGGTGAACTCGCTAACTTCTAAGGCATTTTTAAAAACGTTATTTTAGTGCAATTCAAATTTGGTAATAGATATAAACATTATTTTTATATCAAAAGATAGAGACGGACAAAGTCCATCCAATAATTCAATAAACGATTTGTTCTATTTTTGGCAAAAATCGCTGTCTTATGACCTGTACCCCCCCCCCCTCTTAAATGAACTCACCATTTTATCAAGTTAATGAACCGCTGTGGCAACCTGGTTTGCTTACATTTTTCTGACTACCTGCCAGTTGATCTTCACAAAAGAATACGGATCGGTCTGCCCTTTCACGCCACTACCCTCAGTTGGTCACGTGTAACTGCCCTGACCTTTAATCTTGTATTCTATTCTAAATTTAGAACAAAGTGTCAATGAGTTATATCAATTAGAGCTAATGCAAAATGAGTGTGTGTCACTTGTCAGTTTCTGTCAGCTTGAACAATGAGGGCTTCTATTGGCAGGTGCCGATTTCTGTCGCTTTAAACTTTCAGCGGGGGTTTGTGCGTGTCGTCTTTTGTCGGTTTAAACGTTATAGGGTTAAGTTTATGGCTGAACTTTTTTTTCCTAGCGAAAGGAATTTTTTTTTTATATGCTCAGCTCTCATTTCTCAAGGAATAATTTGCATAATTACCTCTGACAAAGGAGGAGCTTATGTCTTTAGCCAAATTGGTTTGTCTGTCTGTTAGTGTTAGCAACATTACTCAAAAACGTATTAACAGCTGTTGATGAAATTTTCAGGATAGGTCGGAAATAATACTAGGAACAATTGATTCAATTGTGGAGATATTTCGAATCACTCTGGTTCCAGAAAATTTTTAAAGGATTCTTTATGATTGCTGCTGGAATTATGTTTTCAACGTGGTGCGCAAAAGTGTGTCTGGTGAATGGCACACTCTGCTTGGTCTTTTTAATGTAATGGGATGGGCAGGTGGACTTTTTCAAGCAAAGTTGAAAACAAACCAAAGCAAATATTCTCATCAGAACAGTAGATTTAGATCTAGCTAATATATAGATCTTTCCCAAGGTGGCTTTGAAAGTTCTCTAGTGTATTGATCTCGAGAACAGCCAGCCCATTCATTACGCAAGATGTAACCTATGTAGAGGTCTAAATATGATTGTTTATTATTATTGTTTATTTTAACTTTTAGATCTAGAACTTAGAGTCTAGAGAATGATGGATATTTGCAACAGCATTTTGACTTTTTGTACATGACACCGAGATATATTCTATGTCTTTACAGTGATAATATTTTTAGGATACACATTACAAGGAACAATAATTGATTGAATTTTTTTAATTTTCCGGATCACCGTCTGGGTTCAGGAATATTTGAAGGATTCTCTATCATTTTCAGCCTTTTCAAAGAAATACCATTTCAGTTTCAATATTTATCAATATCGTGGGAAACAAATTTTTTTCTCAATAGTGTCAGGACCATATGTTTCAACATGAACAAATTATTATACATGTATGCTTTTCCCGTACCTTTCAAGGTTTTGTTTCAAATATCAATGGCTTTTCACTTTGAATCGAAATTGTGTCTTTAAATTATGCTTCAATTTTGTTTACAGTGATGAGAGAAGGCAAAGCTTGAGAGCACTGTTAGTTATCTCTATAGTCTACACTAGTCATTTTCAGACCTTCAAGTGTAAAAAGATTTGTTCATACAAATACCATAGTATTCAAGGAGAGGTCTCCCATTCCTCATAGTCATTGTATATGTGTGTCACCTTGCCTTTTTATAGCTTTCTCGTTTAAATGGTCCAGTTACCGCTCAAAGAAAAATACATTTGATTTCTTTGATGTTTAACATGTCCATTATCATGACATTAGGTGCAACTGCATTATTCAAGGATATGTTCATTTGAATGTTTCTTATACATGTGTATTTTATGTGCTTTAGGAAAGGACTATGTGTAAATGTGTCTATTTTTTGTACATATGAATTGACTAAGCAATTATCCTAATTGAGTATATTAATCTCACACTTTATTTTAGCAGAGACAGCAGGTTTTGTCATCTCTTCTCTGATGTTTCAATACCCTGTACAATTGGTATAATATGCTATGTTGTCTTTTAAAGATTTGTTTATGTCTTCCATTTTTATACATTTAATTGGCTTAAGAGGAACTAAAACTATTCATGTCACGCCCAATAATCTAGATCAATCTAACTTAAGTTTAAACACCAGGTTATTTTATTATAAAATAATGCACAAAATTGACAAAAATAAATTAATCCATGTTGTCTGGTCATACCCAATAGTGGTTGCAGACTTCTCTATTGCGTAGGTACGTATCTACATCTAAATCAAATACATATTTCAATGGAACCCACGAGAAATCAACTCACTTGTCAATTCTTTGTTGTGGTCAACTCCCACCATGGGTCCAATTTTTTCCTTATTATTTCATTGTATCCAGTAGTTGCTGGATAAACGCTTGCCCTTTGGGTGCCGGAAAAAATGCTTTTATGTGTGTTTATGGGGATTCAATAGGAGAGAACTCGTGTTTAATGCAATTATAATGGCTATGCCCCTGTATAATCAAGCATGTGCGCACAATGAGATTCAAGTACTAATTGCTAAAGGCCTTTCGCCATTAGCCCCGCCCTCACACCCTTACTCTGCACGCTGCATATGCATGTCACTTGTCAATTGTTCCCAACGTGTATTCTCCTTTCATTGCCACAGCCAATCATATCGTAGTCTAATGTCTCAATCCTATGCTTGAAATGTATTTCAAGGTAGCGATCGATAAGTTTGCAATCCGCAGCATAAAGTTTGGACGGAGTCTTAAATCTTTGATCGGTAGGAAATCACAGACTTTTGGCTCGCAACAAGAGGATAGAAAATGTAGTCTAAACATGACACAAAAACTGGCTGACACCTTCGTCTTGGTAGTGCTCAGATAGACAACAATTTAACGAAGCTAGACATGACAGTTACAGAAGAAGACTAACACATTTGTCCTTGTAACTAATATTATTCTTCACTGCAGTGTTTTATTTGTTCTCTTATCTGACAAAGATAGCACTGACTACACAACAAAATACCCATTTTGAGGCCATTAATGGATAGCTATGAAGTTGCAGAGAAAAAACCATGTCTTTACACACTGGTTAGTAGATAGTAAAAATTTGGTCAGCAGATGTAGGCGTGTGTTTATACAGTGTGTGTTATTATGAAGTGTGCATTTATCCAGCAACCACTGTATCAACCTTAGATTATAACAGCTACTTTGACTAGAACCCGCATAAAATCGACTCAAAAACTAAATCACATGGCCATGAAAAGGCACCATTATTTTAGGTTTTTTTAATATAAAGAATTGCATTTTACATCCAGCTCGTAGCCTAGAGGAGTGTAAACTAGTGCATGCACACAAAACGATTATTATTTTTAATCAATACATGCAATAGAGTGTATTAGAATTATTGGCTACTGCATACTGGGAAGAGAAAGTGTATGTAATGTATTGTTACATTAGTAGGCTAGGCCCTCACCCTCATAGGGTTACAATGTATTAACATTGCGTGTTTGTCTGACAGCAGGCCTATCATGGCACGGCAGACAGCTGGGCTTCCACCCGCCACACGTGCTGTCAGTCTTTACCAGCCCTACAATTAGGCAGAGGCTAGATCTACAATATTGATCGCTTTTATATGCTTTCTCAACCCTTTGACAAGAAACAGATTAACTGCATAATTACATAAAAAAAAGTTCTGCCTCAGATTTAGGTTAAATCCTATGGAGTCGATTAACATCAACCCTGCTTGTGATCAACTATTTCTCACGGCCCCAAGGTATTGATCTTAAGCTGGTTCCATTATATATTATATTGCTTAATTAAATCATGCTTTGAATCATTGATCATTGATATGATTAAAGTTCCATTTAAATTTAATTGCCTAGTATAAAACTTCTTGGTCAACAAATTGCTCATCAATATCATCATGAATGCTGTAAATTCATGTGGTGAATATATATATCAGTAAATCAGGCAAAGGGACTGCTGAGAAATGTAAATGACAATCAGAATAGTCAAAGTCAGAGAAACATGTTTATCACATTTATAATTATATGCAACTGTTTGTTTTATTTTGTTATTAATAATATTGATTGTGTATTTTGTGATGTGTCACTTTTTCTGTAATTTTATGATTGTCAGTATTTTCAGGATGAGGCATTCAAACCTTGACGAACATGTAATTTGAGTAATTATTTCAAAAGTATCTCAAGGTTTAGTGCATTAAATGCAAACAGAAAGAGATTACATTACACATGTATTGTTTTGTTTGGAATTTGGCATCAACACGTTTATGGATTATTATGCTGTCATGTATTTATGTACATTGCCTAGAGCTGTCGTAAGATGGGAGTGTGCACTATAGAAATGAATTATATTATTATTATTATTATACTTCTGAATGTCTGGTCAGTGTTCTCCGCAAAAATGATACATTTGAAATTAATTTCTGTCTGTCTGAACCACACTGTGAAAATGAAATGTCACTCATGGCTGTGGAGATAAGATGAAAAATGTGACCTGTTCAGATTCAGAATGTGTATGCAACGATTCTTACCATTTTTTATCTCATAATTTAATATAATGTTTAACTGTTTTGCTCCCTACTAATTCTTCTTCTTCTATTGCTGTTTAAAATTTTTATCTACATATGTTGTCTTCAGCACTCTACCAGTTACCACTACCCAGTACTAATGACCTTTTCCTTTGTAGTTGTACTTATACTTATATATTGTGTAATTCAAAATAGCTGTGAGCCTAGATTTAATGATAATTATTCAAGTATTCACCACTGCTTTCACACAAATGCTAATTAATGTCAGGTCCTTTAAGGGGAGGAGCGGGTTCTGAAAGCCATTTTGAAAACCCATAGAGCAAGCCAACTAGGACCTCGATTTTTTAGTTCTTCGTATCTAAATTAGAGGAGAAAATATGAGAAACTGAAATTGTGTCGGGTGTTGTCATGGCAACGCCACCATATTTGATTTATGACGCTAAAATAACATGCATTTTCAAAATGTAAAATCTGCATCAATTATTTTGGGATGTGTCTCAAAATTGGTACACTCCTTCATTTACATCTATAGAACAAAAGAATACATGGGTTTGGACGAATCTATCAAACTTTTAGTTTTATGGTATGTTGAAAATTGCATATAAAATGTTTACAATTTACAGCAATTTTATTCAACTAAAAAATTCATTTTTTGGAAAGTATACAAAATAACATCTAACGCATGCATGCTTTTATTCCATGCATCAAAAGCAAGGTTTGTGCCAAATTTCAAGTCAATCCGATAAAAATGCGAGCTAAGTTAGAAAAAAACGGTGCAAAAATGACATATTGCGATATTCGTATTTTTCTCTTATTTTCTGTTTGAATACATTTTCTCCCATAAACCTACGAAAAGAATAGGATAATACTTTGAAACATCATAAAACCTTGAGAGGTTCTCAACTACTTTTATTGACACTGTTTCAAGTGCACCAGCACCTTTTACTCATTTTAAGACGGGGGTGCCTTTTGATAATAGGTGCGCGGAATATGTAACGTGACTTCCAGCTGATCTAAAACATTATTCATAATATAATAGATGCTCAAATAAGTTGTTTTGGATAGCGTTCATTGCGGCGATCAAAATGACTACCAATTTGCCATACTTTAGATAATATTTCTGGCTTTTATTGTATAATAGCTATGTTGAAAGATAGGCCTGTATTGTTTCTAAAAATTGTATAAATTCAAAGAATCGATACTGAGCTTCTTTTTTTATATCATTATGACGGGAATGAACTGCTCTATCCACTGGTATGATAGACTAGATTTGTCCCATTTTCTCGCAAAAATGGCATCCCTAGAACCCGCTCCTCCCTTAAAAAGTATTTCACTTACTTTATTGATATTGACAATGGATAAATACATACAATTTTGCATATCCCCATTCACCACTGAATCTCTCACATTTCATTTCAGTCTGATTAAACTGGTGGTATCTTTGGAGAAACGGGATGCTCATTCAGTAAAAATAATGCACTCTACTCGTCTACATCTATGTCCTACATTATGTAGAGACCTTCAATATAATCATTCTTTAACTTGACTTTATGAATGAAATCAATGACTTACTCAACTGTTTATAAGTATGAGGCATTAGTTTGAAATCTGAGAGCATCAATCACAAAGGGGCCTTTTGTCAAAATTAATGTTGAGACAGATCTCAACTTATATTTTGTTCAGACTCATTGATCTCATGCTAAATTGATAAGAAAGAATGGAATCTCAACCACTGCCATGAATGTAAAAGAATGTTCTACCTATGAAGGAATAGTTATTCCTGTCTCTCTTTTAAATAGAAAGTTTTGCTGCATTTTTTTAAAATTAAGAAGAAAACTATGTTATTACTTGTAGTGCATGTATAACTTGCATATTTGCTGAAACTCAACGCTTGAAAAGGTGGGGTGTAGAGGTCATACTTCTTATTCTTATACAATACTTTGTATATATTTTTTATAATTCAATAAACCTTGCTCGATTATGGTAATAATAGTCAGGCTTCAATTTAAATTAATGTTCATGGATTTTCTTTATCTCTTGTGAATATGTTTCCACAGTATCAGTGTATCCTTCATGTCACTGCAAGGCCATGTGTAATGTTTCCAATGTTCATTGACAGGCCCGTGTGTGCTTCCGTCCCAGTCTTCACACAGAATCACTCATATTAGCATAGCTGGAACTGGTTGTATTGGATATACTCCAAAAAAGTTGTCTGAAACTTACGTTAGCGAGTGTGCTAAGTTCCAATATATTCTTATTAAATTTTCCTCCCGTAATCCGAAATTTCACTCTAGTGTAATCCAAATAATTTCTGTTCCCTAGACGCACCCTTTTTTAAATTATTTTTTTAAAGCCAACACTGCTCAAACCTAAAACTTACTAAAATAAGAAGTAGAAGGGGAAACAAAGCAACCGTACACCTCTATCCCGGTTTTTGCGAGTGTACAGTACATGTAAATGTAATATTATACCAGAAGAGCAATTTATGCTATGTGTGCCAAGACACTGTAGATTAGCGCCTGTGCTTCTGTGCAATGTTGGCAATGGATCACTCATTTACGTGATCGATTAAAATCTTCACCTTGCACTACCCGGTATCACCCATCCGTATCAGCTTCTCCTTTTTCTGCATCGTTTTAACAGGCCTCTTGTTCCTACCACCATCATATTACTACATATACAACTGAAGTGTGTTTCTTCCCATGTTGAAGAAGAACAGTTCTGCTCAAACAATTTTCTGTTGTGTCCTGTCCTCATTTTTTTTTATCTATTAGGCCTTTCATTTCTGTTCTATTCCACATTCCTCTACAGGTACGACTAGTACTAGTACATGTACTAGTATTGGTGATGCTACTACTGCTGGTAGCAGTAGCACTACAACTACAACTCTTCGGATATTACTACAACTAATTATTGTACTGCGACCAATAATAATAAAACAATGTGAGAACAATGATTTTAAATTTCAAATTTGGATCTGGGAGCCGAATAAATGATAATTGAAATTTTGAAGTTACAAGTATAAAGTTTTAAAATGGTGGTTTAAATCGTATTTGTATGTTTTAAGTTCAACTTTGTCAATTTTGGTTCTTCAATACAATACTGAATAATAAGGGTGTTTTCTTTATAACGCCTCTCTACCACTAGCACAACAGTTGGCATTTCTGAAAGATAAAAATGGAGCAAAAACACAACGATTAACTATTAACAGTTGAAAGCAAATAGTGTAACACCTACATAAATAGGATAAAATTAAAAGACCTAAGACTCGGACTGCCCATTCATCATCAGGGATGTCCCCAATTCCCCCTTGCCAAACCCTATTCCTAATTTTTACAATCTATTTCCATTCCTATTTACAAAGATTTAAAAAAATCATCAAACATACAAACACATAAAAAAGTTCTTATTGGAAAGAAAAGAATGTATGAGAAGTTCATATTTTACTGGATTTATTTCACACTTGAAATATTTTCAGGCACCATATACAACAAAAACATTCTTGCTCAGAATATGATGCCAATTCTTTCAACGCTGCAATTAATTATAAATTCACTCAATAAAGACTCAGATCATCATTTTGGCATAATTATTATTAAGTAACTTGATAACAGGAAAAAGATACCTTTCAATCATGCCTATTACTACTTGAAATTTCAACAAAAATACTCATACTTTAACATACATTAAAAACAAACTGATGATAATTGAAATGTTTTAAAATCGAACTGGAACAATTTCCTGACCTTTGAAAATTTATCACACATGGGTCATGTTTATAACTACTGAGGAAAGAGAACCCTTAATTTCATTGTTCTCATGCTTATGTAAAATACTAATTTAGAGGTGCAATAAAAATAACATTTACCTTGTGTCTTTGTCTTAATAATCCTGTGAATAAAACAGCACTTTTTCAATAAAAGAAACCAATTACTCTGATTTTTATTTTTTCACTAATTTAAAATTGTATTGTTGACACAATGTGAAAATTTATGAGACATCTGTCATGCTTCCTCAGTCATTAATTGTCTTTTGCCTCATTCACTCAAAGTCCACTTTGCTGGTGTCAGGTTATGATGGTGGCACCTTTGCCAGTGCCAGTCTTGCCTCTTCTTGATAATGTTTTTCAACCTAAAAAACAACAAAAATGAGTATTAGTACAAGTACAAGTCAACAATGTCAAATTAAAGAAATATCTTCAAACAGGCGAGGTCCAAAAAAGCTCATTTACCAACATGATTTCAAATGAAGAACTTCTAGATATATTTGATTAATTTTTAGAGACAAAACTGATCAAATTCATATTGGACTTGAAAAATCAGATACTTTCTTCTTTCACTGATCTTTCTATATTTTCTTCTGGAAACATAATGCCTTATTTAGTAGAAATAGGAACAGAATGAAAGATCTGTACAAAATCATAAGAAAAGCCATGTAAAAAAAAATGTATGTAAATCCAGTACAAAGAAAGTCCATTGATGATTTAATTCACAAGCAGGAATGCCAACCTAATTTGCATAATTTGTGTCACGGTAATAATCAATAGCATAATCTTTTCCATGTACACCAGATGGCTATAACCACCAGATTCAATTTTTTTTTTTTTTTGGAAGACTATAATTTCATCAACGTCAATCAACAGTCGATTTTCACATTGATCCAATAGATGTAATCATCGATGATAACAACAGAAAAGTCAAAAGAGGAAAATTATCAGTGTTGCAACAAATCACCCTTCTTTGCTGTGACCCCTCCCACACCCAGGATATCATATCTGAAAACATAAACTTTGAATACTCTGATGGTGTTTTTCAAATTGGAATAAACATAAATATGGACTTAACTGTGAGACAATGAGGGAATGATTAAAGAATAGTGTGCAGTCTTTTTTGTTCGAAAGCATCGGATACCAAACTTGCTACCCTTTTGGAGATCATGACGTGTAATCTCAACTGGTATGAAACCATTCCCATCCCACAAAAAACATTTCTAAAATCTACTGATCATGCAGCAATCAATTTTCTTCATTACCACTTTAACAACTAGATTTAGGGCGTCCAAGTTCATAATAGTTTACTACACTACAGTGAAAGCAGGTTACGTGGATGTTCATGGGACCTTGATTAACATCTTATGAAAACCACTGTGTCATTTGTGTGAGATCACCCTTTATGGCAGATGGAGTTGATGGAGTTGGATTTGTTTTATTGAATTTTACCCCGTCCACCAGATGTGATGAGCTTAGGGTGAATTAAGAGGAAAAAGCAAAATGAAAGAAAGATAAAAGTAAGAGGAAAGGAAAGAAGAAGAACATATCACTAAAACTTGTCAACAGCTCACAATTGGCCGTGAGTCTCAGATTTAAGTGAGAAAACCCTGAAATAATACTAACACACGACCTTAAAAAAATCAACACTGATGGAGTACTAGGCTTACTAGTTAGTGGTCTGACATATAATCCACCCCCCCCCAAAAAAGGTATACAAATAATGAAATTGCAAACATAAGCATGCGACTAACTCTAAGATGTCCAATACCCCTGCCCTTTCGTTTCAAAGCACACTTCTCTGTAGTGTGACGTTTAATGCAAAATATCGCAAAGATGCCATATTCAAACAACTTACAATCTTTTTGGTATGTGTCATAGCTTTACTCTCTGGAATACATTCAAGATTATTAAGTCCATATGGTGGTTTAATGGTGACTTCTCCCAAAATGACAATGTCCAACTTGTGCCATTTGCAATCACTGATTCTGAAATAAATGGGGAAAAAAAAAAGAAAATCAAAATGTATTGACCTAGTCCTTTGACATAACTTTTCTCACTTTTTGAATTAAATGGAAATCATGTCATAAGTCCTGGTCTTTTTACCAAAGTACATGTATAATAATGTTAATGATTATCATTTTTATTTTTTGTACAAGGACATTTATATTGCGACTTTCTATTCAACATTTTAAAAGCGCATCAAGTCTTATTTGCAATGCAATTAATTAGAATATACAGGCAGTATCAAATTTTACAGAAACAAGTGAATCTAAAATAAAATGAGCATCGGGAGTCAAACCTGAAACCAAGGCAAGTATCTCGCTATCTATTATCTTACTACACTCAAGACCTCATTATAAATTATATGGAAGGCTCAACTGTTGTGCCAATGGTAACTTTAAAGTTATAAAGGGAATGGTGTTTGGAACAAAAACATCCTCAATCAGTGTTATAACAATGGAGATAATCAATGTCGACGTAAAGTACAAGTAGATCTACAATAGTTGTAAGGAACGCTACAGCCAAATCATTGGCGGATGGTGGTAAATGAGTTAATTATTCCACTGGTTTTGTATACTGTCTAATCCGTACAAAGCTGAAAAGCTGGCATAAGCGAGAATGGCGGCAAAGTGGGAGGTGGTATAGCGAGGTTTGAGTGTAATTATAACAGTAGAGTAATTGCTGGATAATTGCATGCTGCATAACTGCACGGTTTGTACAAATATAGGCTGACTACGGGTGACCAAATTTTTGCCTATTTAATAAGTATCCATAAAGGTGTCAGGTATGCATAATTGCACGCTCAAAACTACAAAACTGTGACAACATTTGTGAAAAAATTCACCCTCTACACATTAACAGCCACAAAAAATAAAAACAAAGAAAGACAGAAAAGAAAGAAAAAAAAGTAAAAGAAAAAGAGGAAGACATTGAAAATCAAGTCTAGATGAGAAAGTCCTTGGCCGACTGTCTGGTCCACAGAACAACTCAATTGTCACCAACAGAGAATGATTGGGATTGAAATTGATTGGTGGATGGAGAGTGACATGGGGCAGTAGGTATAATTATACCCACAGGAGTTACTTGGGTATCTTCCCACACCCGTGCAGTAAGCATAACCACACGCTATTCTCTTCTCCAAAACAGCATGTAATTATCCAACGACTACAGTATTAACAGTAAGAAAGAGCATATTTTTTTATCAGGAATTCAATTCTCAACACAGGTCAGACTGAGATCCATGGACTTTTCATCAGTCAGAAAGAGTGAAAATTGTGATAAAACTTGAAATATTTTGATCTAATATGACAAAGAAGTATGAAGAAAGCTAAAAAGAATAATAATAAATATCTCTAGCTTTAACTATGGAATACATACGTTTTTGATATTGTGTTCATCAACCTCTGTCCTTCCGGTGACACTCAAACACCTATAAAGTTTTCTGTTGAATCCTTTCTCTCTCTAGATCAATTAAGCGCTGTGAAATCTGTAAGAAGGAAAATTTATTTAGTTTTAAAGCCGCAACATAGTTTAATCGTATAGCATTATAGTATACCTGTATGAACTTCATGCAAATTTTGATGAACCATAGTATTAGTATAGTCCTCTAAAGTGTTTTCAATTCTAACCTCTGACACTCCATCACACATGACACTAAATCCAATTGAACACACACAATTGACTATGGTGCTTTGTCTAACGTTCAGAAAAGGAGATCTAGATTTCTCTCTCTCATACAAAAACACACTAGCCTACCAGTACATTTCTCATTGTAGAAAGCTAGCTCTCGTTCTTTCAAACTTCCTTTTCCCTAAGGCGATTCCGACTCTTACACTTACACTCAATCACACACGACACCTAGATCAAATCATTATTACAAACACACACAATTTGACAATAGTGCTTTGTCTAACAAAGAAAAGTATATCTCTCTCTATGAATGTACGTGTATCTCTCTCCATTTACATCTCCCTCGTCTTTATAAACCTGGCCTTGCTGCACCAATAGACAGGCAACAAACCCATCAACCTACCATTGCATTCAAGATCCTTTTTAAGTCCCGGGGGCGTTATCCAGATACGGCAGCAATATAAACCCAATCCTTTTTAGTTTCAGGCTCAAGTTCAAATTGTTGCGCTAACCTTGGGCTCAGAGGCGAATTGTCGGGCATGAACACCGGTCAGCCTGCGTATATACTGTGTTGCTTTTAGTATTATTTGTTATATCTGCAAATTTGTCCTCAGATTGATGACAAAATCAAACTGACCATATATGCATGAGGGAAAAAAGAATTTGTAACTTGTAAACTTCGCATTGATTGTCACTTCCGGATTTATTTCCTCCTTCTCCCCACCCTCTTCCATTGTTTTCTTTCCTTCCACACTGGCCTTGCTTTGATCGACTGATTTCCGGAACATCTTCCAGAGAATTTCAATTTCCGAAAAGTGGTATCTCTGTATGTCATTCTTCAAAATGATTGAAAATGCTGCATCTCCCACAATAGCAAAAGCTATATCAATTGCTAGTTTAAGAGTCTTTAAAACCATCGATGAGTAAATTCCATTATAATGCATAATAATAATTCATGTGATAAAATACGACTCACCCTCCACTCATAACAGCTACAAAAATGGATGCTAAAAATACACCAAAAGAGTTTAAATGAGATGATCTTGAGATGGATGTTTTCTGTGACAATTCTAAAAAAGGGACATCCTAAAAGGAAACAAAAATTTACCCTGGGAACATTTATAACAGGTATAGGCTCTGGCGATCCAGATTTTTCTTCCAGAATTTCAATGTCTGCAACATAATCCAAATTGAAGATGTATATGTCTGAAAGATGAGCAACACTTGAAGAAGGGGAGATTCTGAAAAAAGGAAATAATTTTAAACAAATTAATTACATGTGGCCATGTTCAGGTAGATCAGGGTCAGGGGGACTAAAGACATATCCATAGAAAATGACAATTTGAATGCTCAAAATGAACGCCAATCAAAACCACAGGATTACCGTTGATAATCCCCAGCTAGAAAGAAATTACATTTTTCTCCTGTTTAGGAAGCACAGTTGTAAATTAGGGAAACACAGAATAAATAAGAAGCCATGGATTGGTAAAGCACAAATTACATTTATACAGTTCTGATATATATGCGGCATTTCCCAAAAGAATTGAAATTTTCAATTTCAATAGTGACATATGAAAATATACATGTTATATTTTTTACAAGTGTTATATACCATGTTAAATTTTCCAGATATATGACTTTTAAGAATAGCAAAGGACTGTGGAAAATTAGCTTTTAAAAGTCATGTTTTTCAGTCAAGGGGCAAACTTAAAATTCTAGGTCCAACGCCGGTACGTACGAGAGAATCTATTTCCCTGGCGTTTATTTAGTACGTAACGCTTGGGCATCTGGTTTGGAAGTTCTCAATAAGATGTGAAGTCTGTGTTTGTGAAACATGCCTTAGTTGAGTCAACTAGCCGAAATAATGATGAAAATGAAAACCAATGCTCTTTTGTCCCGTTTTTTGTAAGAACTTGTAGCTTTAGAATCACAATGGACTGCTCAAACGAAAAACCACGACTTATAAAAGGAAATAGTAAAGACCGATATTTGCGAGAGAGAGAGAGAGAGAGAGAGAGAGAGAGAGAGAGAGAGAGAGGAGAGAGAGAGAGAGAGAGAGAGAGATGGCAGTTTTGGACAATTGGACACATTACTCCGTCATTCTCCCTAACTATCTACAGGATGCGCCCCACTAGACTAGCACAAACTTGTCTTTATCGATCGCGTTAGAATACCAATGGCTGCAAATCTTGAACTCTACTTGAACCTGTGCTAAGTATTATTTTCTCTCTCTCTCGTTGAAATGCGTTTTTAGTAATATTGTATTGTTATGCCAAGGAGACTGTGCATAGTGGAGACGTAAAAGTCACTATCATTGTAATGGACACAAACAGGCCATTATCTTGTCTTTATTTATTAGAACATAATAAATCATGAAAGCCTATTGATTGCCGGACTTCTTTACATAAGTTTCACTCACAAGCAGTTTTGCTATGCAACAGAAACTGATCACAGTCTCCTTTCTGAATCATCGTCTACATTTTTGCATGCAGCACATGGGGAAGAGTAATCCAAAAACAAAATATTCCGAAAGGGAGGACAATTTAAAAACACAAAATTTCATGATTTCAATAGGCTTACACGCGATGAACTACGAGACAATAGCTCACGCAATATTACCGTTATTAGATCTCAGGAAAAAAATATTTTTTGTCCGATCATGAAGACATGCCAGTAGATGGTATTCCCTAGTTACCTATGATTTTTTTCGTGTCTTTTAGAATATATGGTGGTAGGAATACGTTTTCTTTCACTTAAGATCAAAAAACGGCGCTTCTACTATTTTTCAACTGTTTTTTTCAGCTCTTAATGTGTGTTCATTTGTAGACATCAGTTGTTACATAATAACGAAAATCTGAAACCTCCCTCACGGATCACTGCAAAAGATAAAAAATATTTAGGACTCGCCAAATTTTCTTTGAACAATTCTCTTCCACATGAATTAAAGGAATAAAAGGTCGTTGACCTAGTTAAGGTTAAAAAAGAGGTGTGGTCTGTCTGGATTGCTGACGTTCACACCCAAAAAATATTCACAAAACACACAAATTGAAAGCAAATTTCACAATATTATGATATCATGTCAAAGCCATACATGGACCAAATGTTAAGAAGATTCATCAATTAGACTTTGAGGAACATTAATTGAAGAGTTCAAGTTAGGGTAGTGAAACCTGCCATTTAGGACACTTACAATAGAAATGACACTAGTACTTGAAAGGCTTTTCTTGATGAGAATGTCTCCAGAGACGTGTTTGCCTTGGTTGGCGCAACAGGTTAGGCATGGCTATTGTCAAAATATACATGTTATATTTTTTACAAGTGTTATATACCATGTTAAAGCTTAGAACATGAGGATTCCAGATATATGACTTTAAGAGATAGCAAAGGACTGTGGAGCAAGTAAATTAGCTTTTAAAAGTCATGTTTTTCAGTCAAGGGGCATAACTGTGAAAATTCTAGGTCCAACGCCAGTACGTAATGTTACGTGAACTGCTCGCGTCCGTCGACCGAGGTTTCCCTGGCGTTTATTTAGTGACGTAACGCTTGGGCATCTGGTTTGGAGGTTTCCTGACTTTTCCCTAGTTCTCAATAAGATGTGAAGTCTGTGTTTGTGTTTCCCGACACCTCGGGCGTGGAGTCGACGGCCGGTGCCTTACCGTTGATCAGATGACTCGCGCGATCCGGATCGTGTGGATGATGAAAATGAAAACCAATGCCTTTTGTCCCGTTTTTGTAAAATTCTGTGATTGTACGCCTTTATACTATCCTTATTACGTGTTACGGGTTTATCGTGTGTACCATTCTGCTCAAACTGGTAAAACTTCACGACTTATAATTTTAACGAGTGAGGATGCGATAGTAAAGACCGATGTTTGCCAATAGAGAGAGAGAGAGAGAGAGAGAGAGAGAGAGAGAGAGAGAGAGAGAGAGAGAGAGAGAGATGCACCAGCAACAAAACCCTCGCCGAAAAGAAAGCGCTTTTGACGACAATTGTTCCTTTCTCCCGTACGAGCCCCCCCCCCCTCCCATCATCACTTCTCCGCTACTCCCGTCATCACTCACCCCCCCTCTAACTATCTACAGTCACATAGAGCGCCCACTAGACTAGCACAAACTTGTCTTTATCGATCGATAATTGCTTCGCAGAATACGGGACGGGATGGGAGCGGTGGCTGGCAAATCTTGAACTCTACTTGAACCTGTGCTATTAGTACAATTTTCTTCTCTCTCGTTGAAATGCGTTTTTAGTAATATTGTATTGTTATGCCAAGGAGACTGTGCATAGTGGAGACGTAAAGTCACTATCATTGTAATGGACTTCTAAACCTCCCGTATTGCCAATTATCTTGTCTTTATTTATTAGAACATAATAAATCATGAAAGCCTATTGATTGCCGGACTTCTTTACATAAGTTTCACTCACGATAAGCCAAAGCAGGTTTTGCTAATGCAACCGAATCTAACCTGAACGGTCTCAGAATCTAACCTGATCACAGTCTCCTTTCTGATGTCCGATCATCGTCTACATTTTTGCATGGCCGTAAGCACATGGCCGTAAGCACAACAAAAATTTCATGATTTCCCAATAGGCTTACACGCGATGAACTACGAGACAATAGCTCGACGCAATATTACCGTTATTAGATCTCAGATCGAAAAAAATATTTTTTGTCCGACCATGAGGTCTCGTAGACAGCCAGTAGTCTCATGGTATTCTCACTCTCATTTAGAGTTACCTATGATTTTTTTCGTGTCTTTTACAGAATATATGGTGGTAGGAATACGTTTTCTTTCACTTAAGATCAAAAAACGGCGCTTCTACGTATTTTTCAACTGTTTTTTTCAGCTCTTAATGTGTGTTCATTTGTAGACATCAGTTGTTACATCGAAAATCTGAAACCTCCCTCACGTGATCAAATGGTCGCCAAATTTTCTTTGAACAATTCCGAGATCTTGTTCCTGGGACTTATTAAAAAGCTATCACGTTCACACCAAAAAATATTCACAAAACACACCAAATTTCACAATAATGTTTATATCTGCGATGTCAAAGCTATACATGGACCAAATGTTAAAAGATTCATCAATTCAGTTTCAGGCTCATTTTTGTTCAAATTGTTGGAGTCAAACATAATCTTGGGACAAACGACACCTAAGAACATCCCAGAGCAACTAGCCGAATTGTCGGGCATGCACAAAAGGTAAGCCTGTACACAACGTGCATTCTTGTTATGTGCTGACATATTGATTTCAGATCTATATGGGTTAACAGGGAAAATGTTGAAAGAATAGGATAAAGGTAGTTGTTAAGAGAGAATCACAAACGACACCTAAATCCACACAAACCCGATGCTTTTGTCTAACGCAGAACAGTTTTAGATTGCACACATACAAATGTTTGGACGTTGAAAGATATATTGTATAAATACACCATTACACGTAAATCTACATCCTTTGTGTAGGCTACATTCTACCTATCATTCTTTCAAACTTTCCTTCCCTAAAGTGTTTCCGTCTTTATCTTTATCACACACAACAACTAGAATCTAGGTCATTAATTATTATAAACGCACACAATTGACAATAGTGTTTTGTCTAAAATAGAAAGGTCTCTCTATGTAAATATGCCCTATAAACCTGGCCTCCATTAATCAACCTCCAATGGTCTTACATCCTTCTTGTTCCTGGGACCATATGATTTTTCAGGCCTTCAAATTTTGCGCTAATCTTGGGCTCAGGACTTGTCCATGACACCGGTAAGCAGTTTTGATGCAAATATGTCCTCATATTGTCAAATCAACTAACTTGCATACTTCACATTGGTTGTCACTTTCAGATTATTTTCCTCCTCCCAACATCTTTCCTTCTTGATCTTGCCATTGATTTCAATATCTTCTGAACATGATTGAACCTTTTGATAGCAAAACCACTATTTTAACATCTATCCCCCATTCCTGACCACAGATTTTGATGCAAATTCGATGTCATGATATATTTAAAGATGGTTTGACATCTGTTTTGCTCAATCATTGAATTTTGCTCACTAGCAAAAATTTAAATACTCTGCCCGACTATGGAACTCCTCCAAACTGAAACTTGTCATGTAACCATCATATTGTCCTGAAAACTGTTGCAACTTAGTATTAAAAACAAAGGCTCTGACTCTGGTGTTTCGTTTTCACCCACAAAACCTGAGCTCCAACTTTATAATTCAGTTGTAAATGTCGCTTGGATGTACTTAACAACCGAGCTCCTTTCCTCAAACAAAAATAAAACACAAAAAGAGATAGATCTATTTAGTTTATCATATATATACAGTGTCACATGCATAGAAGAATTCATAAATCTTGTTCCTGGGATGCTATCAAGATATAGCAACAACATATCCAATTTATCCAAGATATAGCAACAACATAAATCAATTTATCCAATCTACACCTAACGTGTATGTGAGTCGAATTCCATAGATTCTCCTGAACAAAGGCATTGTCACCATTGTCCAAATTTCATTCCGTTTTTTCATAGATCTAGTCATAGTCAAACTTGTTTTATTCATATGGGATTCTTCAAACTAGATTTAGATCTAGATCGAAGTCTAGTTCTAAGACCTAGAATCTATCATCTAGATCAATGTGCATGCTGCTCAAGCAGTGCGAAACAATTTTTCCCATCTCAGTAGTCTAAAAAGTCTGCCTGCCAGCAAATACAAATGAAATAGCCCAAGCTGTGCTATATTGCATCTGTATTATTATTACAAAGTAATACTAATCAATTGTTTAAATTGTAAATATTACTATATCAAATCACTAGATCTAGAATCGGCATATCGCACTTTAGCACAGTCAGGCAGTATCGAACTTTTAAAAAGTCAAACAATACTGTTTGCAGTGTATCCTGGCTCACTGAAAAAGACAGCGATCACGCTCTCACTCGCCGACTCAGGCCAACTAACCGCGATGTAGGCTAGCCTACCGTGATACTGATTTCCTCTCCTCTTACTTCTCACAAGCCTCCGTGGCCGAGTCTGAAAAAAGAAATATTGACATAACCATTAGTGGGACACTTGGCGGTGCTATCTCTCCACTTCGCAAGGCCTACCCTACCTGTTCTGTGGTCCCATCTCCTCTAGGCCTAGCTCCGGGAATGAGACTTGAGAGATACATTTTTCTTACTAGATTTTCATAGCTTATCCCGAGGGAGTGTGTTCTGCATTAAAAGAAAGTATTCCTATGTCGATATTTGAATATATTTATACTCAGACCTTCCATTCACCCTTGACAAAATTGCTTGAAAAATTTCTCGGACCAAATGTTATGCAATACTATATAAAACATACACTGTTACATAATACAGGGATGGGGACAAGCTCAAGTCCTATATGGTAACTATCTATATATCTAAGGGTTATTTTTCAAAAGTATATCAAACTATTGCCATTAGTCTTGCAGACTATTCATCCTCTGATTCTATAAAACATGAGTGAAAATTTCACAGGTGCCATGTGCATGTTGTGCAAGTAACATCCCATGGCAGTTATTAAAAAGGTGAGCCCCTCCCTCCCCCCTGATAGGCTCTAGCCAAATAATTACTCAAACATACACAAAAAACCCACTAAAAGAAAACAACCCAAGAACATACGAAAACAAGTGAATCATCTTTTCTTTTCATTTATCTTCACTTCTTTTACATTCAAATCCATCTCTCCTCAATCTCACCAAACGTTCTTCATCCTCTTTTATCGCAATCACTAATTTCAATCATATTTTTCATGTTTTATTACTCATTTTCTTCCATGGCATTTTACTTTGCAATTACTTTACTTCCCTCCAAAACATTTTTTGCTATAACTACAATATTCCCTAATGTCCTCTTCAAGTATGTCAACCCCCCCCCCTCTCTCTACCTACCTCAACAATGGCTACCTATAATGCACACCTTGGAATCAAAACTCCTAATCCAAGCTAAACAATAGTAGTTTTTTTTTAAGTGTCAACATGTGTGAGTTATCTCCTTTACGGGTGTGATTCGCAAAGGGCGTGGACGTCAGTTGGACTTGTTTGTTGTTTTATTGAAGTTTACCCCCTCTAATACATACATTGATCTCAGGTAAAAGTAAACAGCAAGATTAAAGATTAGATAAGAGAGGAAAATGAAAGATGAAGAACCTACCAGCAGAGCCCGCTATCCACCCAAGTTGGAATTGAGTCTCGGATAATAAAGAAAAACTCAATTCAAAGCAACTTTACTTCATTAGTTCAAGTCAAGCCCTCCGAAACTTTCTACCAAGCATATGTGACTAGCCCTAAAATAATAACATGCGATGGTGCAAAAAAAAATCAATACTCATGTATCGTATTATTAACACAATACTACAGGTGCCTGCGTTGGATCAGGATTTTGTATAGCAATTTTGCATTGTAGACCCTATGCGAGAGTGTGTATTTATATGTATGTGTGTGTGTGTGAGAGAGAGAGAGAGAGAGACAGAGACAGAGAGAGAGAGTGCGTATCTTTCTTATAAGCACGGAGCAGAAGTGTCCTGCCTGTATATGGGCTTTAACCAACCGATTTGAAAAAGATCGTAAAATAGTAAATGAGACATAATTCTAGAAAACAACAACAAAGAAGGGCACGATTAAACTTGAAATATTGAATGTTAAAGGTATGTAGATGTACTACTCCTACTACCAGTACCACTACTACTATTACTAGGCTTACCACACCAGTATTACTAATTTTAATGTCTCTCTCTCATTAAACGGCGATAAATGATGTATATACCGTAATGACTCTCTCTCTCTCTTCCTCTCTCTGTTTTGAAAATACGTTCTAATTAGACTTAGACCCTATGTTTTCCCGGGCGGCTGGTGCTCGTGTGTGTATAAAAATGAGACAAAATCACGGAGGAACTCCTCTGTGCCAAAAAACCCTGAAATCCCCATCCGAGTTACGACAATGGCCGATGGCTATACTATTCAGCCAATGAAATTAGGATAGGCCTGCAGGCAACAGGTAAGAGGTCGGTCCGGTGAGAAACAGTGTCAGCTCAGGCCTTGCCTGCGAGAATGGCCGATGACGCGTCATTTTCCCTTGAAACATCGACTATTTAAAAAAATCTCGGAAGTCTCATCTGAAAATCTTTAAACATATCGGAAATCTCATTTGAAAATCTTTAACAATCTCAGGCGTCTCATTTGAAGATCCTGGGTGTCCTTTCCACATGTCAAAAAAACCGGGAAATCCGGAAAATCCCCATCCCTGAAATATGATGACTGGAACAATATCCAAATCTCAATCTCAAATGGAAGTTCCAACGCCGGAAATTGAAAAATTTTAACTCGTTTCTTCCAACTCTCCGTCATTTCTGCCATTCGAATCATAAATGTCCGAAAATATTTTAAAATTTTCGTTCAGTGGAAAAATGTCGGAAATGTCGGCAAATGATAAAATTGCCAGCATTCACAAAATTGCCAGCATTCCACCTTAAGGAGGAGAAATGGAAGATCTGTATAGTCCTTGTGTCTGCTTTCTTCAAAATAGCTGATCAACACAATTCTTGTTTCTTGATGCATGGGAATAATAATAATATTATCATTTTACTTCCTTAGTGGTTCTGTTTCTCAGTTTTATCCTCTTCTTGAGAAAAGTGGGGGCGGGGTTCCAGGGGGTGGGCTTGCCCCCCTGCATGAAAACAAACAAAAAAATCTCCGTTCTTGTGTTTTCAAGTCGTCTTCCCAAGTCAGTCGTAGCCCTATTATTACTCCCGCCTTAGCACCGCCGCCATGTATTTCCTACCATTGCGCCTATGGGCGGCGGTGCTAAAGTATGAGTAATAGGAAGACGACTTGAAGCCCCGCTTGCCTGGCCCAAGACGTCACCTATTATTACTCCCACTTTAGCACAGCTGCAGCGTGTTTTTCGCTTCATTTACTATGGTCAGCAGTGCTAAAGTGGGAGTAATAATAGTATAGGGCAACGACTGGAGAACAACACACGTAAAATGAGAGGCCCTTCATAGCAAGTCGCACAAGCTCTGTCGATTGAGGAGCATGAGAGAGGGATATCAGGACCATGCGCAGTATCGAGCATAAACTGGATTTGTAATCATATTCCAGGTGGTCTTGCAGTGCTAAACTGCGATTATCCCCCTAGAATCTAGATCTAGTACTAGATCTAGATATCTAGTACTTCTGTCAGTAAAGTAAAGCACTGATTGAAACACCTGACAAGAAACATTGCCTCTTATCAAGAAGAGGACATAGATCTAGGTAGACCTCTAGATCTAAATTTCTATCCACAGCCAAGCGATATCATATTGGTGATAGAGTTCATTCATCCTAGATCTAGATCTAAACAGTGTCATGAGTATGGGTGTAGAAAATGGTTGGAGTGAATAGCGAAAACGTAACGACGTAACAAAGGTAGATCTTAAAACTACAACAATATCAATTTATAATGTACCTATGGAGAGTATTCTGGTGGTGTAATCAAATGACCGAACAGTTCCTTGTATGATTCGTTGTGACAATCAACAATTTTTATCGTGCTTCCAATACTGAAAAACTCATAATTTTCAGCTGGATTCATGATCAACTCCTGTGTTTTCCTCATGATCTTGTACTCAATGATCAACGGAAGTGAGCGTTGTGCTTCATCAGTTCCTGGCCAGTTTTCCTATTCGTATAATGTCAAATAGATCTAATCATGACAGATAAATGCGTTCGCAAAATCAAATCATGAAAGACAAGATCAAAAAGCATAGATCTATATGCTTAGACAACATTCATCTAAGTAAAATATTTTGGGATTCAAAAAATAATATGTATCTCTTAAAATTTAATATGACTACAAAGTCATGTATTTCACATATTTTGGTGGCTTCCGTAGACAATGATACTCCTATCTGGTATGTTGATGAAACCCTACCACAAACAATTTAGTTTGATTAACTTTTTCTCCGTTGGTATAGTGTGAGTCCCCGTAGCGCAGTGGATAGCGCTGGACTTCTAATCCAGAGGTCGCGGGTTCGAATCCCGCCGGGGATGACCTTTTTTCTTCTTCGCTTCCATTTGTTCTTTCAAAACTTCTTTTGTAACGGATTTTATTTTTTTTTTTTTTTGTTTTGTTTGTGCTTTTGTTGTTTTGGTCTTTTTTCAACGATTTGCATCAGCACTTAAATCTAGTCTTCTAGGCCTATGGAGCTTTGCATGCTTTCGTTGAACGGGGAACAATAATTATTTATAGTCTACGGTTTGCTTCAACACTTTCTTACATCGGAGCTTCGCATGCTTTCCTTGAGCGAGGAAAGTAATCATAGTATACGGTATAGCAGTTGATTTAGAATCTAGATCTAGTTGTCTTTTATTTAGTTATAGGTTTTTTTAATAAAATGGTATCCATTGCAACATGTTGGGGACTTCGTTTCTTCACATTTTGTCTCCTACGTGTAGTAGTGTGGCCTCGCACTCAATAAAGACGTTTACCCTCGATCTATACTGTGTATTCTGATATGATTTATTATAATGTTGATCCTAAAAAATCTCAGTGTTGATATTTTATGTTGTAACATCTCTACATGTGTATCGATCCTGTGCTACAGTCTTCAAAGTGTCACCCGGTCTCTTTGTTTTCAGTTGTGCTGTTATGTTTATGTCTTCTCCATTTGGGACTGGCGGTTGGCGGGAGCTGCCGCAAGTTTCTACTTCTTTCATTTCCTTCTTTCATTTATGTTTCGTATTGCTGGTTCCTCTTAATTTACCCTGATATCACCGCATTGGTAGGGGTGAATTTCTAGAAAGAAACATTTGGGTTTCGGTGTTCCTGTGGCTGGGTGTCAGTATATTGCGTGTAGTTTATTGTCGTTGGCAATGACGTCGGTGTTCTTCCTCTGTATTTCGGTCCCTATATGCTACGTGTATTATATGTTGCATTTAAGTAATGCATGCATTATTATTGACATTAATTAGCCTCTTTAACTTTAATTCTCTCTCTCTCTCTCTCTCTCTCTCTCTCTCTCTCTCTCTCTCTCTCTCTCTCTCTCTCTCTCTCTCTCTCTCTCTCTCTCTCTCTCTCTCTCTCTCTCTCTCTCTCTCTCTCTTGAGATAAGGACGTGACCGTGAATAACATATGTGGATAAAGCGTGTGGCACAATTTACGTTTAATAATACTAGTAGGCTTGCCATTTTTGTTTGGAGCCTATTGGAATCCCCAAGATGAATGTGGCCATGACCGTAGAACCAAACAATATTGATGGGTTGAAGCCGAAAAAGGCCTTGTTGAGTGATGTGTTACGTGAAGGTGGAATTTGAGCTAGAAAGAACCTGGAGAAAGAGAGAGAGAGAGAGAGAGAGAGAGAGAGAGAGAGAGAGAGAGAGAGAGAGAGAGAGAGAGAGAGAGAGAGAGAGAGAGAGAGAGAGAGAGAGAGAGAGCAATATTTGCTTTGTAATTGTCCAAACTTCAGAATCCTCGTTGAGTATTGTATAGCCATTGCGGCAATATTTACATACTAATACTACATAAGTGCACTATATAAACCAGCAACCTCATGTTCATTGATAAGAAATAAACAAAAGTAGCAGGCAGAGTCCGAACTGTAATCTGATGGTTATATGCATCTTGACCTGACACACAAAGTAGCCGATCTACTTTACAGTTATATTATATACTGAAGGCCTATAGTGACAACGTACACAGTGCACTGTAGTTATACATGTAGTTGTAACACCTGCGCTTTTATAATCTCTGTTAAAATCAGCCTGAATATTATGATTAATTGTGCGGTGTTTCATTTTACATAATGAGCGGTTTTGTGATTCATCCGGAGGCCTTTTAAATTCCCAAGGCTGTTGATTCGAGTCATATAAGTTTGTCCTGAATGAGTCAACTGATGAAAAGTCTGCTATCACTGTCATTTTCCATGCTATTGTAATGTCCCATTGATGATAGTGACATGTTCCTAATTGGCAATCTAATACAAACTTCCATAATCTGATTTGAAACAATTTTAATTTTGAAGCGTTGTAATATTTTAGCCAAAAGTCTAGTTCAACGTACTACTAATACTAGCAAAGATTCTAGTGTCTTTGGTACTAGTAACCTTAGTCTTTTCCATTCTTTTCCTTCAGCTATCGATACATATTCACTTTCAGCAGTATGGTTACTTGTACATTATAATGCACAGTTTTATTTATTCCCGGATCCCCTTATTATATTCTTCTTCTTCTTCAGATTATGATTGCTGTTGTTGCTGCTGTTGTTGCTGCTGTTATTGTTGCTGTTATTATTATTATCAGTATTATTATTATTATTATTATTATTATTATTATTATTATTATCATTATTATCATTATTATTATTATTATTATTATTATTATTATTATTATTATTATTATCAGTATTATTATTATTGTTATTACTATTATTATTATTATTATTATTATTATTATTATTATTATTGTTGTTGTTATTACTGTTGTTATTATTACTATTATTATTATTATTATTATTATTATTATTATTATTATTATTATTATTATTATTATTATTATTATTATTATTATTGTTATTGTTATTATTATTATTATTATTATTATTATTATTATTACTATTATTATTATTAGTATTAGTAGTAGTAGTAGTAGTAGTAGTAGTAGTAGTAGTAGTAGTAGTAGTAGTAGTAGTAGTAGTAGTAGTAGTAGTAGTAGTAGTAGTAGTAGTAGTAGTAGTAGTAGTAGTAGTAGTAGTAGTAGTAGTAGTAGTAGTAGTAGAGTAGTAGTTTCTTGTCATCACTGTCTTTTTCTTTTCTTTCTTCCTCCATTCTGTTTTTCTTCTGACATCACATTGTGTGATGCCTGAGTTAGTGCTTAGATCTAGATCTAGATTCTAAATATTTCTCATTTGATGTCTGACGAAGGGTTACACCCGAAACGTCAGTGTTTGTTCTGTCTTTATTAGTGGAGTTGTAACTTATTGTCCTATTTCGCCTATTATTATTATTACTATTATTATTATCATTATTATTATTATTATAATTATTATTAGTATTATTATTATTATTATTATTATTATTATTATTATTATTATTATTATTATTATTATTATTATTATCATTATTATTATATTATTATTATTATTATTATTATTATTATTATATTATCATCATTATTATCATTATTACCCTTAAATATCATTATTGTATTACTTAGTACATTATAGATACTCATGTGGTTGACAGTGTTATACTTATAGCATAATAATAATTAATAAGGAAACAATAACATAACACTGTTGTGAGGATTAAAATTAAACTAATTGCACATATGTGTTGAAACCATGTACTGTGTATGGTTCTGCTTATTTTGATTCAGTATGTGCTTCATTTGGAGTTTCCTTTATCCCACATGATGATCATAATATCATTTAACTACTTTAATACTAGACATACATGCAATAGCCGTAAATTGATTGAATTTAGTCTTGTTTACCGTCCTTCTTTCACAGAGAGAACTGACAAATATAAAAATAAACTATAAACTAAATTAGCTTATGATTATGTTAGTTTGATGGGACAGTGAATCACCCTGTGGATGGGAACATTTAATAGCCGACTACACTATAATATGACAAATTACAGGTATCTAAAGCCAGAAGCCAATTCTTATACAGCATAGAAAAATACATTTCATTTCATTCACACACTACTTCAAAAAACTACTGTTACTGTTATAGAGCAAAAGACAAAATACAACAAATAACAGCAAAGACAGTCATCTGTCAGATTATCTTCCAATCATGTGTTGTTCTTGATTTGTTTGAGTTTTAATATGAACAGTTCTTGACATTTAATGACATGCTTAAATATCAACAATCAACAATCAAGAGCCAAGACATGCATTTTTGGATGGACTGAAACAAGGAATTCAAGGTACCATTTTTGCATCATTTTATTATGAAAGGTACAGTTGGTTTTTTTTCTACAGATAAGCTTTCTTCAGTAACAAAGTTCATTCAGATATCAGAATATTTCATTTATCTCATTACATATATGTTCAAAGGAAATATGACCAAATTCCTAAATGGCATTTAATTGTACCCACAAATACCATGAACATGTTTTCTATATTTATGGAGTACCTTATGACTATAATTAAAAGAATGATGTTTATAAACATAAAGAAAAACATACTCAGAGCTATAAATAGTATGAACTATATTATTTTTAACAATATTTGTGCCTGAGAATATATGTATAAATATTACAACTCAGGTAAACGATTCAAAACGTTCATCGCGATTAACAAATCCCAATCAAATAGATTTATACATGTACCAATGTAAATTAAATTAAATACAAATTAACAAAAAGTATAGAAGAAGAAGGTAGCTCGGTGGTTGACCATAAATGTTATACAAGACAGCATCGGTACAATTAAACAGTGGCACAGGTACTTTGTGTGTATCTTCCACGCTGCTTTGTATCATTTTTGCAGGTCAGGAATACCATGTGTATCCATTAAGAGCAGGATCTGAAGATCAACAAGCAATATCATTACAAATAAAGGTGTACAAACACATATGCACAGACAAGATACATACCATATATGCAAATGTATACATGCATAACATAAAATATGCTCAATATTATACTATATCTAAAGCATATGAATATAACCACAACATTGGGCGGCCTTTACTTTAATTACTTTAAATGACAGAGTCATAAGTCCTGGTTGGTTACTTTTGAGAAAATTTATGTTAAAGATTAAAAAAACAAAACAGAACTAGTCTTTGCACATGCAATCTTGTAAATCTCCAAAACGAGCCAAAATCGGGGTCAATCAATGGCCCCTGATACGTTGTTTAAAGTTGGAGGAAGAACACACACAATATAGTTCCCTTGTATGTTTATTTGATTTTTGAAAAATTTGGACTTATGACTCTGTCATTTCAAGTTTCAAGGCTACATTAAATTGATGTACACATTGATCATATAGTCGCTCACATTCAAACTTTTAAAACTAAGACTACTAAGAGAAAAATAAACATGATCCAATTTTGACAGTCTTAATTGCAAGATGATAACGGTTTGGCTAAATTGCTGACCGCAGTTGATACAATTTGTGAAGGTTTCTGGTCAATGTCTATCACAATGCAGTTTTCATGATCATCAGGTTCCTCTAAAATGTCTAACTGGGATTGAAGTAAGTTCGCTGACATAAAGTGACCCGTTCTCTTCGCCAATCTTTCTTCGATGAGTTTTTTGGAGCCCTTGAGGTAGACAAACACGACCTCTTGGTTAAGGCTGTTGTTAGAGTCGTTGCCAATTGTACCTGTAGCCAGTATCTGGCGATAGGTTTTTTTCAATGCGGAGCAGGCAATGATACCGGAGTTCCTCTCTTGACCTCCCTATAGAAAAGATGTAAAGCACAACGAAATATCAGGTTAGGGCTGACGAAACGTAATCTTTACAATACGTAAACACTAACGTGAAATCCTTTGTACATCAGTCGAAATGTGGTTGAGTTTCGGTAAGTTCTATCAGTTCAGTAAGATCGTAACGTGTGCAGTGCCTTGAGATCAAAATTTAGAAAGTACAATCAAAACTCGACAATCATGTCAATAAGTGGAGAGTGCGGCCAAAACGTGTGCAGTGAAGTAAACCGTGTGGACAGTGAGGTCAAGTTCGGGACAAAACGTGGACAGTGATGTCAAGATGTGTCAGTGAGGTCGAGACGTGGACAGTGAGGTCAAAATATGGACAGTGAGGTCAAATTGAGGTCAAAATGTGGACAGTGAGGTCAAAACATCGACAGTGAGGCCAAAACGTGTGCAGTGAGGTAAAAACATGTACAGTGAAACCAAACGTGGATTGAGGTCAAGACGTGTAAAAACGTGGAAAGTAATGCCTAGACGTGGAAAAAACGTGAACAGTGAGCAAAACAAAACGTGGAGGTAGTGATTGAGGTCAAACAACAGTGAGGCAAATTGAGGTCAAAAATCGACAAAAGACAGTGATGGTCACTATGGAATGTCAAAAAACATCGTGAACAAACCGTCAAAACATGGATATGTAGGCCAAAACGTGTGGATTGAGGTCAAAAACGTGTGTGCAGTGAGGTCAAAACGACGACAGTGAGGTCAAGACAGACGGGCAATGAGGTCAAAACATTTAGCAACGTGGACGTGTGTAGGAGGTAAAACGTCATGTAAAACGTGTGTGGACAGTGAGGTCAAAATGTGTGCAGTGAGGTAAAAACAAAAAGGTGGGCAAAAACGTGAGGTAAAGATTTAGCAACGTGGACAGTAGTAGGTCAAAACGTGTGTAGTGAGTAAAACGTGTGTAGGGATGTAAAACATGTGTAGGGAGGTAAAACGTGTGTAGGGAGGTAAAACGTGTGTAGTGAGGTAAAACGTGTGTACGGATGTAAAACGTGTGTAGGGATAGTAAAACGTGTAGGAGGTAAAACGGTAAAACGTGTGTAGGGATGTAAAACGGTGTAGGGAGGTAAAACGTGTGTAGGGAGGTAAAACGTGTGTAGGGAGGTAAAACGTGTACGGATGTAAAACGTGTGTACGGAGGTAAAACGTGTGTAGTGAGGTAAAACGTGTGTACGGATGTAAAACGTGTGTACGGATGTAAAACGTGTGTAGGGATAAAACGTGTGTAGGGAGGTAAAACGTGTACGGATGTAAAACGTGTGTACGGATGTAAAACGTGTGTACGGATATAAAACGTGTGTAGGGATGTAAAACGTGTGTAGGGTAAAACGTGTGTAGGGTAAAACGTGTGTAGGGATATAAAACGTGTGTGGGAGGAGGTAAACGTGTGTGCATGTAACACGTGTGTAGGGAGGTAAAACGTGTGTAGGGAAACACATGTGCAATGAAAAGCGCGTGTAGGGAGGTAAACACATGTGGTGAGGTAAAACGTGTGTTGTGATAGGAAGCGTGTGCAGTGAGGTAAAACGTGTGTTGTGATAGGAAGCGTGTGCAGTGAGGTAAAACGTGTGCTGTGATAGGAAGCGTGTGCAGTGAGGTAAAACGTGTGTTGTGATAGGAAGCGTGTGCAGTGAGGTAAAACGTGTGTAGGCAGGTAAACACATGTGCAGTGAGGTAAAACGTGTGTTGTGATAGGAAGCGTGAGTGAGGTAAAACGTGTGTTGTGATAGGAAGCGTGTGCAGTGAGGTAAAACGTGTGTTGTGATAGGAAGCGTGTGCAGTGAGGTAAAACGTGTGTTGTGATAGAAAGCGTGTGCAGTGAGGTAAAACGTGTGTTGTGATAGGAAGCGTGTGCAGTGAGGTAAAACGTGTGTAGGCAGGTAAACACATGTGTAATGAGGTAAAACGTGTGTAGGCAGGTAAACACATGTGCAGTGAGGTAAAACGCGTGTAGTGAGGAAAACACATGTGAGGTGAGGTAAAACGTGTGTTGTGATAGGAAGCGTGTGCAGTGAGGTAAAACGTGTAGGTAGGTAAACACATGTGCAGCGAAGTAAAACGTGATTAGTGATGTGAAACGTGTGCAGTGAGATAAAACGTGTGAAAGGAAGTAAACACATGTGTAGGTAGATACACCGTGTGTAGGAAGGTAAAACATAATATGTGTAGGGAGGTAAAACATGTGCAGTGAGGTCACACGTGTGCAGTGAGGCAAAAATCGTGCAGTAAGGTAAAACATATATGTAAGTGAATTCAAAACATGGACAGTCAGGTAAAAACGCGAAAAGAGATATCAAAATGTGTGAAGTGAACTCAAAAAACTGAACAGTAAGGCAAAAACGTGGACAGTGAGGCAAAAACGTGGACATTGAGGCAAAAACTTGGACAGTGAGGCAAAAACGTGGTGAGTGAGGCAAAAACTTGGACAGTGAGGCAAAAACGTGGTGAGTGGCAAAAACTTGGACAGTGAGGCAAAAACATGGTGAGTGAGGCAAAAACGTAGACAGTAAGGTAAAAACGCGAACAGAGATGTTAAAACGTGTGAAATGAACTCAAAACCTGGACAGTGAGGCAAAAACGTGGACAGTGAGGTAAATATGAGGAAAGTGAGTTTAAAACGGGTAAATGCAGTCATATCGTAAACGACATGATCAAAATAAAAGGACAAATTTAAAATCAGGCGCAGTAAGGTAAAAACATGGGCAGTACGATCAAAACATGTGAAGTGATGTCAAGAATAATGGCAGCAATGAAGACAAACTATCAACAGTAAGGCACGGGATGTGAGGTCAAAACAGTAAATAGATTTAAAACATGGGCAGTAAATAAGGCCAAAATAGGAAGGAAGGTCAAAACATGGGAAGGAAGTAAGGTCAAAACATGGGAAGTAAGGTCAAAACATGGAAAGTAAGGTCAAAACTTGGGAAGTAAGTAAGGTCAAAACATGGAAAGTAAGGTCAACACATAGGAAGTAAGTAAGGTCAAAACATGGAAAGTAAGAAAGGTTAAAACATGGGAAGTAAGTAAGGTCAAAACATGAAAAGTAAGTAAGGTCAAAACATGAAAAGTAAGTAAGGTCAAAACATGGAAAGTAAGTAAGGTCAAAACATGGAAAGTAAGTAAGGTCAAAACATAGAAAGTAAGAAAGGTCAAAACATGGGAAGTAAGTACGGTCAAAACATGGAAAGTAAGAAAGGTTAAAACATGGGAAGTAAGTAAGGTCAAAACATGGAAAGTAAGTAAGGTCAAAACATGGAAAGTAAGAAAGGTTAAAACATGGAAAGTAAGTAAGGTCAAAACACGGGAAGTAAGGTCAAAACATGAAAAGTAAGTAAGGTCAAAACATGGAAAGTAAGTTAGGTCAAAACATGGAAAGTAAGTAAGGTCAAAACATGAAAAGTAAGTAAGGTCAAAACATGGGAAGTAAGTAAGGTCAAAACATGGGAAGTAAGCAAGGTCAAAACATGGGAAGTAATTAAGGTCAAAACATGGAAAGTAAGTAAGGTCAAAACATGGAAAGTAAGGTCAAAACATGGGGAGTAAGGAAGATCAAAAAATGGGAAGTAAGTAAAATCAAAACATCGGAAGTAGGTAAGGTCAAAACATGGGAAGTGATACCAAACATATTAGACGTAATGAGGACAAACTATCAACAGTGAGGAATGGGCAGTGAGGTCAAAACATGGAAAGTAAGGTCAAACAATGGGCGGTAAGATTAAAAAAATGGGAAGTAAGGTCAAAACATGGGAAGTGAGGGCAAAACATGGGCAGTACGGTTAAAACATGGGGAGTAAGCTCAAAACATGGGAAGTGAGGGTAAAATGTTCAGAAGAAAGTCAAAACATGGGTTAGTGAAGTCAATACATATACAATGAGGTCAACATGTGAGCTATGAGATCAAAATTTGGCCAGAAAAAATGTCAGCAGTGAGAGTAAGAAAGCGCGGACAGTGTTATTTCTTTCTTCTTTTATTGAAAGTGTCCCTGTCTACCATATTATGTAGTAATCTCAGAGTGGAAGGGGTGGGGGTGGGGGGGTTAAGAGGAAACAATGAGATGAAACACAAATGAAAGAGTGAAAGGAAAGAAACATGACCTACCAATAGTGACCGCCAACCGTGCACTAAGCAGCGAGGTGAGGTCAAAGACATAGGCCTACATGTGATTAGTGGGGTCAAAACATGGGCAATGAGGCGGGAAATTTTTCAAATAATACATCAAAACGTGAACCGTAGCCTGCTATACTTATTGAAACGTGAACAGTAGTCTACTATACTACTTGGAACGTGAACAGTAGCCTACTATATTGAAACGTGAACAGCAGCCGACTATATTGAAACGTGAACAGTAGCCTACTAGATTCTATATTGAAACGTGAACAGCAGCCTACTATATTACTTGAAACGTGAACAGTAACCTACTAATACTATACTACTTGAAACGTGAACAGTAACCTACTAATACTATACTATTTGAAACGTGAACAGTAACCTACTAATAATATACTACTTGAAACGTGAACAGTAACATACTAATACTATACTACTTGAAACGTGAACAGTAACCTACTAATACTATACTACTTGGAGCGTGAACATTAGCCTACTATACTACTTGGAATGTGAACAGTAGCCTACTATACTACTTGGAACGTGAACAATAGCCTACTATACTATGGGAAACGTTAACAGTTATTAGTCTGTTATACTATGTGAAACGTGAACAGTAGCATGGCATGAAGATCAAATCGTGGGCTATGAGGTCAAGTAAAGATCATTGTTTGCTGTCTGTCAGTGAACTGCTGATGTTGCTGCAGAGGCCAGATGAGATGTGCATCGTTGATTATTAATGTTACCAATAAGTGTATGTTTGTATTATCCACCTGTTACACTATACAAGTAGGCCTATAACGTCATTGTTGAAACTAAACGAGGCGCTTGAGCACAATGGTGGTACCCGCATCCCCCTTCCTTCCATCACCCAACCCCATGCGTTATCATATTGATTTGTCTTTCCTACACATCTCAAAGGCAACAAAATTTACATCGTACGTGGTGCCTCTCCTCCTCATGACAAGACGATGTACGCCGATGCGGAGGCCAGTGGTCCAAACCTGACTAGCAATGACGTTTTATTTCCGGTGTGTGTTCCCTTTGTATTCATATCTTGTGTTTTTGTTTTAACATTAATGCTTTATTAATTTGCCTATTTATTCTTATTTTGTTTTAGGTCTCTTTGTCTCTCATTTCCTTTTCATCACAGGCTTATTCTCAAAGTATCAGTCTGTACATTTTATTTAGATCAATTTAATTTGTATAAAGTCCCCGAGACTGCTTTCGTCGACACTCTTGATTTTATTTATAAATGATCCATTGGTAGTCATCCAATGACAGGAAAGCAAGTAACCTCATAAATATGTGCACTCCCTAACCACCGATTTTCTCTGCCCCCGTTGGGGGGAGTAGATTACCTCTCTGGCACGTCAGTTCAAAAATGGCAAGGGATCTTAGCTCATGCGCCCTATACATCGTACTAACACTGCTAAAAGCCAGTCGTGCCTTGCTAGGCCGAACGAATATTGGCATTCAATAGGTCTTCTTGTTAGTAATGATAACCAATGGTCTAATGGTGACTCCCGACCACCAAGGTAATTAAAGCTCATATTGCCGTTGCAGACACCATGGCTAGTTAAGGCTTGAGTAAGCAAGATGATCGCCATACTAAGGGCTCTCTCAAAGCTGTAGTTTATCGATCCAATGGTGCCATGTTAAGACAGGAATCTATTTTAAGCGTATTTTTTTACAAACGAAAACACGCACGTTGATGGTAGGATATAGTACGAATATAATCCAACAATATAAGGAAGGGTGAAAAATAGGAATTCAGACACATTGCAAAAACATATTTTATATTTCTTAGTCCTACTGTAAATTCATACCTGTCCATATGTTTGTGAATAGCCATGAGCCAAGGATATCGATCCTGAAAAAAAACAAAGTAGAATATGAATGGGACCCCATCTAAACATCGCAACAGATTTGAACAAAACATTTACAAGTGAAAACATAAAATAAACATACAATATATGTGTACATTTTGTGCGTGAACACACACCTGTATAGATTCCATTTACACATATATATATAGGAGACTGACACCTTTTAAAAAAATGCTAAGCTGAGGAATATCATGTCTTAAACATAGTCATATACGTGTATTATTATATTATGTAGTTACTAGCCACAATGCATTCGTTTTGCAGATATGCTAAACATCTTTTCTAGATTGATACATTGTTGTTGTCTTTTTGTTTATTGTTGGGTTTGTTTCAAAATCGAATAAATGGCAGAGCATACGGGTTACTAGCTTTCTTTGGATCATGCAATAGTAATAATAGACGATAATAATGTATACATGTATATGCAAATGCAAGGATGAGGACAGGTTTTGCGCTTTGTCTTACATTCTTCCCATTCAATCCTGTTCAATATTTTTGAGGCGCAAACCACAAATGCGCGTTTGGAGAAAGTACAAAAACGAAAAAAGTACATGATTCAGAATGAAAAGTAACAAAAATAAAGACAAAAAACTAAACAAACCGGAACGTTGCAAGGAAGATAGAGAGGAGAGAATAAGCTCACACATTACAGTCTCATTTTTGTGTGAATAAACTTACCTCGTCTGATAACGGTATACTCTGGTTCATCTTATACTTGTTTGAGTGTGTGTGAAAATCGTCTGCATCGTTCACGTGATAATTCAACTACCAAGAGTAGGGGAAATATTATTTAGTTGTAGATATACATGGTATGTGGACGAATAATTGGAATAAATGAGGCACTGTATCGATAAATTTCCACACGCATAGCCATAACACACACACACACACACACAGAGAGGGAAAGGGAGAGAGAGAGAGAGAGAGAAATACAAAGGGACAGACACACAGACATACATAGAGGGAAGGGGGAGGGGAATTTGCACTTAATCAATCCAGCTTGACATATTCCGGCAAGACCATGGCTACTGTGTAGAGTAAGCCGTGGGCAAGACACAATACTGATAATTAATACATACATAATGTGTATAGACTATTATACAGTATATTATATATATTTTACATTATGCAGGCGAAACACGTTTTCAATAAACATGTGTTTCAAAAAGCCCTTTTGAAAACGCAACACAGTAAAGTGTAGTTATAAAATTTAATTCGTTTCTTTGTTCAGTCTGTTTGCTAAAATGCTTGCCGGTGCTATTTTTTATTTTGTTTTATACCTAGATCTATCCGGTAGTGATTGTGGTTAGAATCCAGGTGGCTTGTGAGAAGAAAAAAATTCTGCTAGAGCATTTTTAGCTCATTCTTCTTCTAGCCATCAGATCTGCATGCAGATCTAAATCTAAATCAACGACCAAAATGAAGTCATTCGAAAGTGTCTCACTCACCTGTTGTCCTAGTTCCTGTGCTATCGTGGTTCTGGATTTTTTAAAACAAGGGTGGAGTGGGAGGGGAGGAGAGAGGATTAGAAAAACAATAAAACCATACTACGAGACCAAACCATCTTTTTTTATTGATTGCCCTTCAGCTGAATAATGAATTTATAACATTTAAACAACCACAAAAAATAAAAATAAAAGGAAGACAAAGAGGCCTACGGTACACTTTTTCCTAATTTATCACGGTATTTTAACCAGAATCTTGATTTAGATCAATCTAGATAATTTTCTAGATCTATATAATGTATAAAAGTATTTTAAGAAAGTACCAGGTACCGACTGTTTTGGTTAAAATCTTTTGTGACGCCAATACGGATTTATGTTGCATTTATCAGCTGGATAGATTAATTCTCTCGGGTTAAAATTCTAAGATTTAAAGTTTATAAACTCTAAAATTAAGGTCACAAGTAGGCCCTATTGCCTACGTTGGGTTTGGCGTAAGCCTACTAATACTAAACAATTCAAAAACTCGCACGTATGGAAGATAGCGTGTAAATACTGTAAAGTATAAAGACTGAGGATCTCGTTTCAGTTTTGTACACATGTAGTTTGTAACGGTATTGTTATTGTAGATCAAGATCTAAGCGTAAGTCTTAATAATAATAATAATAATAATAATAATAATAATAATATTAATAATATTAATAATATTAATAATAATAATACATGTAGATCTAGAATTTATGTATTTATGACCCTTTGATTCACGTTTTCGGTCTCAATTTCTAAAAAAAACAAAACATTTGTCAACTCACTTCCCACATCCGCACACTCCCATAACCACCACGAAAACCATTCTGTCAAATCAATGTGGGTTGTTTTTTTTAATCGTTGAATCAATCCGTCGCTGTATTCAACGTAAGATTATAGATCTGGATCGAACCAGCTGGCTATCTGCAATCGAAATAGGTAGCTTTTGACTGGGAGTAAAGCCAAAGGAGCGTAGACATAGATCTAGATCTGTCCTAAGTATCTAATCTAGGTCATATCAAGTCGTAGACCGAGTAAATCGTCATACACATCGAATCAGCTCATAGATTGGTCCAATGCTTCTATATTATTTTTTGTAATGATTTGCGTCTGGCATTGTTGTTACTGTCTTAAGAATGTGTGTTAATGTTCACGCTTTAACTTTAAGACCGATCTGTCTGTCGGTTCCGTGTGGTGGCTTCCAGCTTCACATGTGTGCTTCACGGTTAACTCATCTAACTGAAAGCGAGGAGCCTAAACTAGGTGATTGGACAGTATTTTAAGATACACTTGCATCTTCCGGTGGTATAACCCGTGGTATAAATAATACACGAACATAATATTATTATGGAATCGGTGGTGGTCACATAATGCAAGACCTTACTAGAAATATGCAGTAGTAGTAGTAGTACATAATGTTAGCGTCTTTGGTGCCCTTTGATTTAAGTGCAGACAAGGTAGATGACGGCAGGTGGCTTGAGGATGATGCCGGTTGATAAATTGTATTAGTGTTTATCTGTGAAACTGCCTGAATCAGGAGTATCAGTATCAGTTCAAACAAATATATATATGCATTGGTGGTCAGAGATAACATTAAAAGAACAAAGAACAATATCTTACCTTGGAACAGCACGCCCCCCCCCCCTCCAAGTTATTGTTGCGGTTGTTGTTGTTTTATATATATATATATACTTAGTATATTTCATCATCATGTAACCGTGGTAACGATACCTATAGAAAATGTTATTACAAATGTCATGGGTATGTAGGTAATCATGAAGTGCATTGGTTCGAAAACTGACTGGTCTATTTTGTTTCCATAATGTAAGGAGATGTGTAGCTGTCCTCATTAGATTTCAAGTGTGATGGAGTAGAGGCACAGATGGATGTTACAACGAAACATTATACCCGTTATACCGGTACATGTAATATACTTGCAGGCTTAAAATTTCTCTGAATGCATTGGCCTGCTAGTGGGATAAATGGGGTAAAGTCAGTAAACCGGTTAATTGTGCGGAAATATGAGTTATGAATATTTCTCATTTGTGTGTGTATGTGTGCGTGTATGTGTGTGTGTGTGTGTGTGTATGTATGGTGAGAACATGCGCACATTCCCATAATACATGATTTCGGAGTGACTTTCATTCAAAATGATTAATTCTAAGCTCGGATTATCATAAACTTCCAGTGGATTTAAAAAGGAAAGAAACCCAGCTACAACAAAAATCATAACAAATCCCTCAACTACAATTACTGAAAAATACAAGTAAAAATTATTGGAGGGGGTGCGGATAGTCCTATGCCTATATCATCGTGTCTTTCAGAAATTCATGTGGTAATTTCATCTCCCAAGTCTCTGTGTGTTTGGAAAGTGGTTTGGGGCAGCAATGCTACCCATGATATGAATGCAAACAAACATGGTCCGTTAAGCTGATCAGTGCAAATTATTTCTAGAAGCAAAAGGCTCCTTTTATCAAAATATACGAAATTAAATATTATCATGGTTGATGATAGCATAATGTTTCCCTCGGCGACAACGATAGCATCCAGACGATTGTTAGGTATGAACTATACTATTCCAACTTTTTAATTATAAAACCTGTTCTAAAATGTGACTAATGTGAATTAAAATTCTACTCAAAGATGAGGAAACAATTCAATGTGCTTAACCAAACGTTACTTTTGGTAGAAATAATTCTTAAACGGAAACGATCTTGGGTCACTTATCATCATCATGCCCTGCCACCCCTCGTGGGGCATACGCCAGCAACAAGAGCCCTCCAACAATCCCCGTCCTGTGTCATCTTTGCAATTTCTTTCCAGGACATCTCCACGTCTTTCAACTCCTTCTTCAGTTCTATTGGTGTCTGTTTTTGTCATATGCGTAGGTTGTACATGTAAACATAATAGTCCAGACACTTAGGAAATATACACAAAGGACAACATCGTAATAAGACACTGGAAACACGTCTCTACAGGCACGTGTACTTTATTCAACTCCCCGACAACTCGACAGTACAGGTAGAGTGTGGTACAGTCTCAGCAGTACGAAAACACACAACACTACAGCTATTGTTGTAGGACTCATTCCATTACAATAATTTTACTTTTAGTAACTGACCCTTTATTCAAAAGTTTCAAAACATAATCAAGACGAATTCATTAGAATACTTGACTTATTATAATGACCACATGGATTTAGACTAAAGTCTTTAAACACAAATTAAAATGTCAAGTTGTGTTGTCTTCCTAATTGGACTGTTCATTTTCAAAAGTATCTTGAGACACGTTTAATAAAAATACTTGCGAATGCTGTTGCGAATGATGCTGCTATCCCAAATACTTGAAACACAATACAGTTGTTTTCTTAACTGAACACATTGATTACTGCTGTTAATCTAAGTGAATTTCACATATTAATTTAACACGACAAAACTTAACGAGAAATTAACCATCGCGGAATCGTGCTGGTTTAATGATGGCTCGACCACTATGTGTGTGAGCACGAGCTTCAGATCTGGTAACTGAAGACGGTGGGTCAGGCTCAAGAGGCCTGATAGGATTTCTTTTAAATACTTTCGAAGATTCATCTGAGACATTGTTGTCTTCATCGCTGGTCGATGCTGTTCTCTCTGGTGATGAATTATCCTGTGGTAGACGAGTCGTATCCAGTTGCAAATGGCGACGATTTCTTCGTAATTCTCCTCTTTCGGTGCTGACAATATATGACATTGGAGCGCATTTGCCAACGACTTTAGCTTGGAGATTCCTCATTTTATCTCTGTCGGTTTTGACTCGTACTTGATCACCTGGATGAAGATCTGGAAGATCTTGTGAACTATGACGCTCTTTAGCTCGCTGATCCCGGTTCCTTATGTTGTGGGGTTTCCTTGCTTGTAGATTGTTTAGTAAAGTAGGAACGGTTGTGCATATCCTTTTAGCTATAGCCATTTCTGCTGGACTAATGCCAAGACTCGGGATGGGCGTTGCTCTGAATGCTGAAGAGCGCAAGGTGGACATCTTCTTGTTTAAGAATGTCTTTAGCTGTTCGCATTGGAAACTCTCTATTTCACCATTTGACTAAGGATACTGCGGACTACTGGTGATATGATGGAAATTCCAGGTTCTGGAGAAAGCTTTAAACTCAGTTGAAGCGAATTGTGGACCATTGTCTGATACAACTGTTTCTGGAATCCCATGTGCGGCAAATACTTCTTTAGCTTGCAAATGATTCCTGTTGAAGTCACGTTTGTAAGGTGCGCAATAACAATGAATCTAGAGTAATGATCGATGGTTACTAGGTACATTTGATTTTTTACTTCGCACAAACCGGTTGTCACCTTTTGAAAGGGTCGTTCTGGAAGTGACGTAGAAATCAGAGGTTCTCGTCTCTGTGTTGGCCTCTTCTCAATGCAGTACCTACATTTGGATACTTTTTCTTCTATATCCATGTTTATTCCTGGCCACCAAACAGATTGGTTGGCTCTTTCGCAACATGTTGTGATTCCTTAGTGACTACTATGGATGTTGTCGATAATTTCCTTTCGTAAAATGTATGGAATTACGATTCTCTGTCCTCTTAATAGCAGACCTTCACATACACTTAGTTCTCCTTTCAACATGTAGAAATCCCTTGATGCCAATTTAACATCTCGTTTGTATTCTGACCATCCATTTACGACATATTCAATTGTTGTTTTGATGCATACATCCTGTTGTGACTGATCGCGAATTTGATTTAGTTTTATGTCTGTCACTGGCCATAAATTTACTACTTCGCTGACATACGCGGCGACATCGTCTTGTAACGATCTTTCTTTTTCGGATGTAACGTTGACGGGACTCATTGAAAGTGTGTTCGAAATCAGCATTTCTTTGCCTGGAGTGTAGACTGCTTGAAGTTGAAATCTCATCATTCTCATTAATAGTTGCTGACATCGAATTGGAGTATCGATCAAATCCCTTGAGTTGATTAAAGGAACAAGAGGTTTGTGATCTGTCAGTAGAGTAAAATCTTTCAATCCAATTAAATAGCGATCAAATTTTTCACAAGCCCATGTCGCAGCAAGACATTCTTTTTCAATCGGTGCATACTGTTGTTATGCTTTGGTGAGGAAACGCGATGCAAAAGCAACTGGCTGGAGGCAATTTGGGTATTCTTGTAATGATACTGCCCCTGGTCCATATGAACTGCTGTCAGCTGAAACTATGGTAGGCTTTGCAACATCGAAGTAGGCAAGTACAGATGCTGAGGTGAGTAAATCTTTAACTCTCTCAAATGCTCTTTGTTGTAGTGATCCCCAGGACCAATGCGAATTATTTTTCAGCAATCCATTTATTGGACTCAACTCTGTTGATGAGTTAGGGAGAAAACGTCCTAAAAAATTGATCATTCCCAGAAACGTTTGAGTTCACTCACGTTAGTGAGTGCTTTCATCCCTACGATTGCTTCTACATTGGAATCGTCAGCTCTAATTCCATTCTTGCTTATGGTGTGTCCCAAAACGTTCAATTCTTCTTTGTAGTATACACACTTCTCTGCATTTAATTTCAGACCAGTTTCTTTGAATTTCGTTTCTACTGTCTTTAATAACTGAGTGTGCTCTTCTTTAGAGGAAGAATGACATACTATATCGCCCATGTAACAGATAGCGCCTTTTATTCCTTGCTGTAATTTCGTCATAATAGGTTGAAATATTTCTGGCGCTGATGTTATTCCAAATGGAAGATGCGTAAAATAGTACCTGCCAAACGGTGTGATGAACGCTGTGTATTTTGCTGGTTTTGGATCAAGCGGGATTTGCCAAAATCCACTGGTTGCGTCAGGTTTAGAAAAGATTGTTGAATCCCCTGATTTCGTGGATAATATCGTCAAGAGTTGGCAGAATAAAACGTTCACGTTTTACAGCCTTGTTCAATTTCTTGAGATATACACAGATTCTTACGTTACCATTTGGTTTTAACACTGGTACAATTGGTGCCAGTCAGTCAGTTCCTCAATTTCTTGAATGACATTTCCTTCCTTCATTCTCTTCAACTCGGCCTCGACTTTTTTTCATCAATGGAAGAGGTATTCGTCTGGCCACAGGAACTGAGTACGGTGTGGCATCAGCTCGAAGCTGTATCTTCACTGTATCACATTTGACCTCTCTAAAAGTTTTCAGCCCTACTTCATTTAAATTGCCTCTTACAACAACTAACCCTAAAGCTTTTAATGTTGCTCGGCTGAGAAGACATTCTGTATCTTTTTTCACCACTTAAATGTAGTATTTAAGTCATCTTTAATCTTCGTCGTGAAAAGCCCATTAACAACTAAAGGACCACCAGGATTCAAAAGCTCAACTCCATGGTTTTCTTGTAACTTCAGTTGGCCAATGGTTTTCCACATTTTGCTGGTAATGATATTGACATCGGCTCCTGTGTCTATCTTGAAGGACACCATTGTGCGGAACAACTTTATTTTTGTTCTCCATGGAGGCTCTGTATCGCTATTGTTTATAGTTCCAACGAAGAATTCTTTTTCTTGATCATTGTTGTCATTGTCCTGTCTTAGACTGTTTACGTTTGTATCCTATGTATGTTTTGCGCGACATACCTGACTAAAGTGATTCATTTTCTGACGGTTGTGGTATTTCTTCCCGTAAGCAGGACATTTTCCTCTTTCATGGTAACGGCCACACTTTCCACACTTAACACCCATCTTTTGTGTCTGATTAGGTATCCCATTATTCCTTTGGTGACAGCCTTTTGTTCTCGCGTGTCTTGAAGTTGCGTCTATATCTAGAGTACCACTTGTTCTTGATTGTTGCTTGATCTTGCAGTTGCGTCTTTACTAACTCTTGTTGTCTCGCTATTGTGACTGAATCACTAAGCTTCAAATCTGTGCTTAACTGTAGCTTCAGTGAAAGTTCTTTGTCTCTGCACTCTAGCACAAGTCGATCTCTAATCGCTTCATTTTTGTCTGGAAAATTCGCATATCTTGCTAGTTCATGCAATGCCCTTACATACTGTTCAATGGATTCATTTTCTAGTTGAGACCTTTGATAAAAGACGGCTCTCTCGTGTATCACATTCCGCTGAGGAGAGAAATGCGATATAAACCTGTCCAGGACGAGGTCAAAAGCCGTTTCCTCCTGTTGTGTAAGTGAGAAGGTAACAAGAATTTGCTCTGCCTCCACTCCCATCACATAAATCAAACTGTCAATTTGTACCCGGCCTTCCTGCCCCTCAAGTTTTGAGGCGGACCGATACCAGGTCAAAGATGGGGTTTATCGAGTGTGAATTCAGAGGGGGTTTAAAAGCCATTTTCTCTTAAATTGTTGACAAAATAAGAAATAAAACCTACTCACGCTGCCACCATGTCATATGCGTGGGTTATACACATGTAAACACAATAGTCCAGACACTTAGGAAATATACACAAAGGGCAACATCGTAATAAGACACCGGAAACACGTCTTTACAGGCACATGTATTTTATTCAACTCCTCGACAACTCGGCAGTACAGGTAGAGCGTGGTATAATCTCAGCAGTACGAAAACACACAACACTACAGCTATTGTTGTAGTTTTGTTCGGGGTTTTTTGCCACATATCTTCGTTTGTAATTGTTTTTTGGCAGGTGGATTTCAAGAATGTTTCGTACATATTTGTTAATGAATTTAATAATATAAACATTTATATTGCGCCATACGCCACTCCCGAACGGAGGGCTCTGGGTGCATTGCAATCCACAATATAATGCTAAAAACACAATATATATTTATATATACGCTTAGGACTAAGACAGTTGAAGAAATATAGTCTGAATTCTTGCATACATCCGAAAATATTTTTCGGATCAATCTCTAGAAAGAGTTTGCAAATTTCCTTTCAGAATAATATTTCCGACGCATATCAACCAGATCAGAGCAATCTAATATGTAATTGAGTTTGTCCGTGATTTTTTTCCCATTTAAGTCAATTATTATTTCTGTAACTTGTTTATCACGTTGTACATTTTGTTCATGTGCTAGGAATAATAGGAAGTATCTCTTTGGTGATGACCTGCGTCCAGCGACCGGGCCCGATCATGAATCATGACCCAGATCTTGACCCAGATGGCTCACGGCACAGCTAATAATTCCCATCTTGTCCTTGTCTGAACCTGAAACTGAACACAACGAAACGGGAAGCAAACAGCCAATCAGAATCATTCACCATAATCTATACTTTGTGAAAGGTCACCATGTCAAATGTTCCACGGTCAAGGTCTCAACGAAACGTGAAACATGGGAGTTCGGAGGAAGGTGAAGTTAGCCTATTGAATAGGCATGCGAGTAACCCGAGCAAAGATCATTAGTGTGACACCAATCCGTTCACGTCACAAAACGTGAATCATACAATATTATATTGACTAGATTCTATATAAAAAGGGCACGTCTAGATTTCCTTTTTACATCATCCACTAACTTCCCTGTCACAACGAGGTAAGTATAGATCTAGATTTAGTATTAGGAGAGGGTGGTGTGGTACTATTTCGGCCATTGTCTGTTTGGGTTACTGGGATGTAGAATCTAAAGTTTTTATTCCATTTTTTCTCTCTTTAGTTGTGTTATCTTGTTTTTATGTATTATAATTATTTATTTCTGACATAACGTTTTGATAAACTGATAACATCAACGTGAAAATGGAAAGTTTAAGCACACACAAAAAGATAAACAATGAAAGTCTGGGATCTGAAAGACAGAGTCTAGATCTATATATTATATTATATATATATAATATGCTAACTGGCAATTTCAACAAATTCAACTAATCTCTCTCTCTCTCTCTCTCTCTCTCTCTCTCTCTCTCTCTCTCTCTCTCTCTCTCTCTCTCTCTCTCTCTCTCTCTCTCTCTCTCTCTCTCTCTCTCTCTCTCTCTCTCTCTCTCTCTCTCTCTCTCTCTCTCTCTCTCTCCCTCTCTCTCTCTCTCTCACTTTCTCTCTCTCTATACCCCTTCCCCATGCTTTATCTTTAAATCTTCTTGCCTTTCTTTTTTCTTTTCTTTCCTGTCTCAGAAACTGTTTCTCTCCTTCTGCTGTCTGTCTTTCTCTGCATGCACGCCCATTTATCTGCCTGTCTTTTTAGCCAACAGTCATTTTCACAACAAATCATGTCAAACAGTACGGTATCTCTTTATACAATGAGTAAAATAAGGGAATGAACAAATAAAAGCACAAACAAAAGAAAAGAAAGAAATATATATGGCATTCGAATAAATAGATATTCTCAATAAACAAGCAACAGTTGAATGAAATGTAATCAACCCACAATGTAACCCAACAATGATGTGTGCAGGGGGATTTAACTCGTACTACCTAGAAGGACACTTTAATAAACGGTATTAAAAAGGAATAACAAATCAACGAATATGATGTCACAAGTACCTTCTTTTCCTTTATGCATAGAGGAATTGATCTTGGTTGGTCTTCAATGATACAAATCGATTGATGACTCTTTGGTTTAAAGTATTCATACTCCTTATTAAACCCTTGTGAACTGGCATTTAAAACAATTTTAAAAAGCATTTAGTCGACCCTGTCCCATAGTGTTTTGGATAAATGTTATTCATTTGTCATATATTTGACAGCATTGACCATATGGTTTGAACTGCATTGATGCTTCTAAAACTTTTCTTTCAAATGTTTCACGTTCGTGCGACCATTTTTTGACCAAATGCTATCACCTCCAAATAATAAACAATAGAAACAAAACAAGCACTTTTTGTTATACGCTAATAGTCAACCATTTGACAGTTCCATACGTAGACAGGTTTTGCAAGCCGAAAACGCGATATCCTTCAGTTGATAAACACGATGTCCTTCAGTTGATGAGGTCCTAAAAATGTTTTATATATGTAGAGATTATCCTCATGTTTTAAACTTTTGAAGTTATTTTTTTTTTAAAAGTCTACCTCATTCACCATTAAATTAATAAACACAGTAATTACAGTAATCATTATGCGCAGACAGATCTATAAATTATTATAAATGTATCCACGATAAGACTCTACAGTAACAAATACCATCTCACTGCCATGATTGGTTTGTTATTAGATCTACATACAACAATTATTGATTAGGCAGCTGCGCTAAGCATTGTGCTGGCAGGTAAAAAGTAAATTATCAATCTTGTTTCAATTCTGAATTTCGGAATTTTAAAAAGTTGAAAATACAGCTTAAAAACTGATAATTTTAATTGATATTAGTATATAATTCGATGTTAATTCATAGAATATTAATATACCTGAGCAAAGTTAAAAGATTAGACTTAAAATTGTAAGCCAAACGAATAAAATACATACTTTATGCCAGTTTTCATTTACGCATGCCTATGTGCCAAACTTGGGACACTAACCAAAGTCTCCCAAACTTTTCTTACCCATCTTGCCTTTCAGCCTTTACTGTGACCTACATTGGTTTAACATTATGAAGTGAAGATTATCAGCTCTTGAGGGCACAAACTCAAAATGTCCCCCTCTAAAAATAGACTCACTGTCATAGCTCGCTTAGCGTGTCCCGTCGTCTGTCCCGTCGCATCACAATGTTATGCAATGTAGTATCAAGACGTGATACCGATTACAGGCTTTGTCTAACTACTAGATCTATCTGCGAGAACTAGCACTGTGGGTTTTCAGCGCCTTCAATTAATTTATGTTATTTCATTCTAGATTTATATGAAGATTAATTTAATGTTGGTGATTAAACTGTTGATCTGTCAGGGAGGACACTGTCATGTATGTCCGTTTTTTAAATCCGGCCCTGGATATGTGGCTGAATTTCCCCCTAACAAAGTTCTCCCATGAGGTAAAAACGTTCGGTGATGAAAACATGCAATAAAAAAACGAAAGAGAAAGAAATCAAGAAAAATTAGTTTGAAAAAAACAAATGAACTTTTAACAAACAATTAACAAGTAATTGTTACGTAACACTGTGATACATTACTGCAATGATAGAAGGTTTAATCTATTAATGAGAGTGAGAGTATGCTACCCAAGGCTTTTCCTTTTTTGCATTTGATGTCAACGGAGTCAACGGAATCGGCCTGGGCTACCCAGAAAGATAGAGAGGGGGAGTGGGAGGGGCACGCACGAGATCTCTAGAGAGCTAAGAGCGAAAAGATAGAAAGAGAATGAGAGAGAGCGAGAGACAGACGGATAGACATAAACACACATACACACAAAAGACCAAGAAAGGTAGAATGGGAAAGATAGACAGATAGATAAAGAGAGAGAAAGGTGAGTTAGAGAACGAGATATTTAGATCAAATCTTGCACATCACATATATAATGTTGAATTGTCAAAATCAGAGGAAAATAATATAGAGCTAGATCTAGATGTCAGATAATAACAGAGTTTTACCATTAGATGTCATCATGATAATTTATAAATTATTATTATTACAGGGTCTATTTGCCATTAACTGGGATCATGTTGAGGACAGTCATTCATCATTAATGACGAATAGTGCCGAGGTCCTTTCTTAATTGATAGCGAACAGTGCTTGGGTCCATTTGCCATCAAAGGCGAATAGTGCCGAGATCCATTTGTCATTAATGGCGAATAGTGCTGGCCTATATATTTGACTGAGGTGATACTTTTGATGTAAATTGTAACAACAGCAACATTACAATATTTATTTTTTTGACACATTTTTCTTTTTCATATTCATAGTAACACTGCAAAATCCAAAATGGTTGATGCTGTAGCCCCTGCATCCCTCAACACAGAGGAAGCTGTGAAGAAATACTATGGAAAAAAAATTGAGTGGCACCAATGATTTGAAGACTGGTGCCTGTACCACACAGTTAAAGAGATACCCCAAATTCATTTGTGATGCCATGAAGCTTGTACATGAAGAGGTTACATCCAAGTAGGTAATCTTAAAGTCTAAGGCTTATCTTAGGGTCATTGCATTCTATTTAGCTTTATACACCCTTAATTTACTTTTCCACATCAATAAATTGATGCATGAAAGTTAACTTTGTAATTTTCTTTCATGTCCGCTTTCTTTTGCATAAAGAATCAAAGGCATAAAGTTAAGTACTTGGTAATCACCACAGGCAGACAGAATAGTGTGGTGATAGTTAACATGCTATCCCAGCAAAGTTCCAAAGAATCCATGAAAGGGAATTTTTAAATTTTGGATTAATTAATAATGACTTTAAAGTATCTTTGTCAATCTCTATCCATCCCTTTCTGTTTCTAACTCTGTAATGCTTAACTTGATACAGTAGTAGTTGAATAAATACACGCCCTTTGGGCGCAGGAAAAGGCATGCTTTTATGCATACCCTGTGTTTATGAGAATACTTTTATTATATAGTAAAATTCAGTCAGCAGATTTAGGCGTGTGTTTATTTATGCAGGTAGTGCTTTTATGAAGTGTGCTGTTATGCAGCGACTACTGTATTATTATTTGTTTCAAATAATTTTATACAGCTCATTATGTGTGATCTCAAACTTATTTTTATGTCATCATCTTATAATTGAATTGTTCATTGAAGACATATTATATTTGATTTGGTTTGTTTTAAGTTTTGCTCCTTATTTTAATATCAAATTAGGAAAGGCGTACATATTTTTTATATTTCAACTTTCGATAATTGCACTAGTATTCTATACGTTCATTTAGCTTTCTTTAAATGTATAGGTTCATTTGAGATGCATTATGAGAAAGTGCATTAAGTAATATATGTGAGATTGGGTTCAACGAAGTATGTTAAAACAATTCTTGTATAAAAACCGATGTGTAGCTTATGCACTATGTGCTGTCTTCAGTGACCTTCAGTGACCATATAAAATGATTCCATTCTCTTCTCTTCCATCCTTGAAGGTATTATGGCTGTGGCCCAGTGTTCCCACCAGCATTGAATGGAGCACATATCTTGGACTTGGGCTCTGGAAGTGGTCATGACTGCTATATATTGAGTAAACTGGTTGGTCAGGAAGGACATGTTGTTGGTTTGGACATGACAGATGAACAAGTATGTTTATCATAAGTAATGTTTAAATATTACTTTTTTCTTTGGCATTTTTAAGGATAATGGGATGGAGAATAGGAAAATTTAAAAAATGTATTGGGCCATAAGCATAGACCGTGTGCAAGTTGCACAACTGTTGGTGACTACAGAAGCGTGCGTAGTGGTAAACATAAATCATGCTTAAGTCCCGCACATGAGCAATACGGTCTAAAAATCGGTGCAACTTTGCGCCTGTGAAAAGCTGCACTAACACCAGTTACGCACAAATTTTGTCAATGGGGAAATAATAGAAAACAAGAAAATTTGAGTTCTAAATCGAAAATAAAAGAATTTCAACATAACTGCTGGTTTTTCTTTGTTTTTCTTCCTCTCATGGGTCCTTTTCTTTGTTTTTCTTCCTCTCATGAGTCCTTTTCTTTGCTGTAGAAGTAATAGCTAGGTCCAGATTAGAAGGTGACAAAGACATGAATTGAAAGATAAAGAAAAAAACAAAGATTTAAAAAAATGAAAAATCACGTTAGATAATGAAAATGCAAAACAATCAGAAAGAAGACAAAGACGGAGAAGACATAAAGAATTACAATAGACAGCAAAGACAGAGACGTTGAAAGAATTGAAGAAAGATAGAGAAGACATAAAAATTGAAGTATGAAGAAGACAAAAAAAATGGAAGATAAACGGCAAAGACAGAGAAGATGAACAAATTTAACAAAGATGGAGAAGACGAAAAAATTGAAGAAAGACAGAACAGACCAAAAAATTGAAGAGAGACAGAGAAGACAAAAGAATTTAAGACAGACGGAGAAAATGAAATAAATTGAAGAAAGACAGTAAAGCCAATGAAGATGAAAAATTTGAAGAGAGATTGAGAAGACGAAAAAATTGAAGGAGGACAGAGGACGGAAAAAAATGAAGAATTGAAAAAAGACGGAGAAGATGGAGACGACCAAAACTATTTAGAAAGACAGAAGACAAAGAAGTTGAAGATCTTTCTTGCTTTAAAAAAAGCCACAACAGAGAAAACTAACAAAATTAAGAAAGGTGGAGAAGATGAAAAGACTGAGAAATGTGACAAAGGCATAACAGAAAGAGAAAAAAAAGGTGAAAAAAAGGCTTCAAAGAAAGATGAAAAAACATTTTTTTTTTAAAGAATCGAGTAAGGTGATGAAAATACAAAAGATGAAAAACAGTGACAAAAATGCAGATGACGAAGATAAATGCAAAAGACAGAGAAAGACGACAAAGACAGGGAGATGAAAAGAATTAAAAACGGCGAGAAAGACAGAGAAGACGAAAAATTAAAGAAAGATAGAGAAGACGAAAAATTTGAAGAATGACGGCAAAGACAGAGAAAACAAAAATATCTAAGAAAGACAGAGAAGACGACACATTTAAGAAAAGAGACAAAGAAGATGACAAAATTTAAGAAAGAAGGAAAAGATGAAAAAAATATTAAGAAAGACGGCAAAGACAACAAAAATTGTAGAATGATGGTAAAGAAGGAGAAGAAAAAGAAATTGAAGAAACAACAGAGAAGGAGAAGACGACAAAATTGAAAAAAGAAGGAAAAGACAACAAAATTGAAGAAAGACAAAAATAATTGTAGAAAGACGGAGAAGACAAAAAATTAACGAGAGATGGTAAAGAAGGAGAAGATGAAAAAATTGAATAAGCAACAGAGACGGAGAAGACAACAAAATTGAAGAAAGATGACAAAGAAGGAGGTGATGAAAAAATTGAAGAATGATGGACGAGACAAAAGAATTGAAGAAAGATGGAGATGCCGAAAATTATTTAGAAAGACAGGGAAGACGAAAAGACGGAGAAATGCGACAAAGCATAATAGAGGGGAAAAAGATCTAAAAAGGCTAAAAGACATGAAAGATAATGAAAGATGACAAAGATTTTTAAAAATGAAGAATCACATAAAGTGATGAAAATACAAGAAAGACGGAAAAATTGAAGAAAGACGCAGAAGACAAAAAATTGATGAGAGACGGTTAAGACAGAAGACAAAAAATTGATGAGAGACGGTAAAGACAGAAGACAAAAAAAAATTGAAGAAAGACGTCAAACACGGACAAGATTATAGTACCTAGGATTTAAGCGGATTGCTGCCTTATGGGCGACTCGTGAAGGCCTCCGACTACTTGGGGAGGGATTAGTAGGTTCTTCGGGACAAAGCTGGGAAATCCCAATGGCCACCTGGGCCTGCCCGCCCACAATCGCCGAAAATAAGGTCATTCTCATGAGAGCTCAGCCCAATACCTCCAATGACCAAGAGTAAACCTGCTCCCGAGAGGGAGTTAAGCGAGCCTCTGCATTGAAAGGCTGGCTCCCATTTTGCCCAATGTAATTCAGTGGAGCCAACCCGATCACCGATGGACGGGTTAAGCAGCAGGGATCCACAACTGGCCCCGAGCCAGCTGAGGCCGTAAGCTTTGAGTCTCCATTTCAAGGAAAGAAAGATAGACAAGACAAAGAAATTAAAGGTAAGCGGAGAAGACGAAAAAAATTGCATAGAGGCCGAGAAAACGAAAAATTGAAGAATGACGGTATAGATGGCGAAGACGAAAAAAATTGAAGAAAGACCGGGAAGAAGAAAAAATTGAAGAAAGACGGAGAAGATGAAAAAATGAACAAAACGGAAAGGACGAAACAATTGAAGAAAAACGGAGACAAATGAAATAATTGAAGAAAGACGGGGGAAGGTGAAAAAATTGAAGAAGACAGAAAAGACGAAAAAATTGATGAAAGACGGTAAAGAAGGAGAAGACGAAAAAATTAAAGACGGAGAAGACAGAAAAATTTAAGAAAAACGACAGAGATGGAGAAGACGAAAATATTGAAGACAGACAGTAAAGCCGAAGAAGATGATAAAAAATTGAAGAGAGACAGAGAAGACAAAAAATTGAAGAGAGACGGAGAAGACGAAAAAATTGAAGAAAAACCACAGAGACGGAGAAGACGAAAATATTTGAAGAAAAGACAGTAAAGCCGATTGAACATGAAAAAATTGAAGAGAGACGGAGAAGGCGAAAAAATTGAAGGACAGAGAAGACAAAAAAACTGAAGAAAATCGACAGTGACGGAGAAGACGAAAAATTTTAAGAGAGATCGAGAAGACGAAAAAATTTAAGAAAGACATTAAAAACAAAAAAATTGAAGAAAGACGGCAAAAACAAAACAAAATTGAAGAAAGACAGAGAAGACGAAAAAATTGAAGAAAGAGGGTAAAGCCCAAAAATTGAAGAAACTCGACAGAGACAGAGAAGATGAAAAACTTGCAGAAAGATGGCAAAGACAGAGGAGACGAAAAATTTGAAGAAAGACGGAGAGATGAACAAATTGCAGAAAGACGGAGAAGGTGAAGAAGACGAATAAATGGAAGAAAGACGCACAAGACGGAATAATTGAACATAGGCGGCAAAGACAGAAGACGAGAGAATTGAAGAAATATAGAGAAGACGAAAAAATGGAAGAAATATGACAAAAACCGAGAAGATGAGAAAGGTAAAAAAGAGGTGATAAAGATCTAAAAGAAATAGAAGAAAATGACGAGGATAAGCAAGTGAAGACAACAATGGTTATGAAAACGAAAAAGACGAACTGAGGAGGAGAGAACAGAAGATGACAAGATTGACATGTCAGTTTCCATGTTGTGGTTATGTTTATGGATTGGATTCATGTGGATGAGTAGGCCTAATTTCACCAGAAAGCTGAGCAAGTTAGATTGGTAAGGTAGACCGAGATAGCTCTAAATTTCTGGACCTTAATCTCTTCCTACACTTGGGAGGTCTCTGATTCTGATAATATTTTCGCTCATTTTTGTGCTATGTCAAATTTGAGAGTATTGGATTTCTTTCGTGAACTGTTGTTCGTCTGAAGTCAAAGTTCAAACGAGGTCTGAAGTCGATTGAATCTGATTTCAAAAGTAGACTCAACAAAGGAAATATTATCATTATGGGTAATATGCATGCGCTAAGTCAAATACAACTGATCACTTAGAAACCGCGAACACTGCGCCAACGCAGCTAGTTTCACGCTCACTTTAGACACGCACGGTCTTAGTTTTCCGTCGAGCGCAAAAAAATCCCGCACGTGTGCATGTGACTAGCTGCACCAGGCGCAATCACAACTTGCGCACAGTCTATGTTTACGGCCCAATATGTGTAAAGAATTTTTCTTAAATGTTGTTGCTGTATTAACACCGCTTCCATTTAATCTTTCAGCTTGATGTTGCTAATAAGTACATTGACTATCACACCAAAACATTCAACTACTCGAAGCCTAATGTTGAGTTTGTAAAGGGAAACATGGAGAAGATGCAGGAAGCTGGAGTTCAAAGCAACAAGTTTGATATTATTGTGTAAGTAGCAAAATGTCCATTCACCCATTTTATGTCAATGCAGCCTCAGACCCCCTTTTTGGTCTTCTTCATTTGTGTACCTAGAAGTAAATATTAAAGCAAAAATAGTTCTATTTTTTAGCGAAACAAATATAATAAGATGCACTCTGTCCTTGTTATCTCATAGTTCGACTTGTCCATAAAACTGGTGCATGTTTGATAAAGAAAATATCATTAACATTTTGTTTCAGTTCAAATTGTGTCATTAATTTGGCCCAAGATAAAAGAACAGTATTGTCAGAGGCCCACCGTGTTTTGAAGGTGAGTCAAAAGAAGGAAAAAGAAAAAGTGTATGCCATATAACTGATTTTTTTCCCAATTTTGAATACCCTTTAGTTTTAATTATCAAAAAAAGGTACTGGATATCATAAACAACAAACCAATCATTCTGGAAAATGTTAATGTCAATGTACTTGCTTATTTGAGACAAGACGAAAGAGAACAATGTATTATGAACAATCAATTAAAGCTCCTTAAGATGTTTGTTTTTTGGGTGTTTTGTCTTTCTTTGTTTTATTTTAATTGATAGCATAATTGGCCTGCGTAAATGAAACTGGCAAAACGTATGTACTTTATCCGTTTGGCTTACAATTTTAAGCCTTATCTTTTAGCTTTGCTCGTGTATATTAATATTTTATGAATTAACATCAAATTAGATACTAATATCAATTTAAATTCAGAAATGTATTATATATGTATAAATAATCTCTTTCTCTCTCTCTCTCTCTCTCTCTCTCTCTCTCTCTCTCTCTCTCTCTCTCTCCCTCCCTCTCTCTCCCCTCTCCCCTCCCTCCCTCCTCTCCCTCCTCTCCTCTCTCTCTCTCTCTCTCTCTCTCTCTCTCTCTCTCTCTCTCTCTCTCTCTCTCTTTTCTTATATATATATATATTTATATATATGTATATATATATATATGTATATTAATGTATATATATATATATATAAAATATAGTTTATATCTGTATACGTGTATATATATTTTTGTTTATAACTCTAGGAAGGAGGGGAGCTTTACTTCAGTGATATCTATGCTGACAAAGATTTACCTCCAAGCATAAGAGAGCATGAGGAACTTTGGTGTAAGTATTTTTTAAGATATATATTATTATATACTATTACTTTTATGTCTTTGTTTTGAGTCATTAATTTCAAATCTTACAAAGCAATATCCCTTTTTTTATTATTGATAATTGGTGGTTAATTGCTTTTCATTCTATTTTGAATGTGCACTAGTTTTCAAGAATTCATTTCCTTTTAAATGCAATATGATGCGGGACAGCTGCCCAGATATTTCTAATACAGTCTTTTCCTATTTTTTATCAGATCATTTTGAGATATTCTCATAAATCATGCTCTTATCACCAGGTGAATGTGTCGTCGGTGCTTTGTGGTGGAGGGATTTGTACAAACTGGCCAAGGAGATTGGTTTTTCTACTCTCGCCTTGTATCAGCTGGGTTGTTCCCGATTGATGATAAATCCTATAAGGACTTTTTAGGTAATTATTAATAGATCTTGTTAGATGTATAGTTTTGTTTTTTCATAAGGTTGAAGAAAGTTTGTGGGATATTTTTTTTTATCGAGGAACAGAAATATTATCTGTGGGGAAGAGAAATGTTTCTGGTGTTTTTGTTTTATAAGAATGTGACAGGTTTTTTCTGTGCTTTTTCGGGACAAAATCCTAGCTTTGATTTCATTGCAGGAGATGCCAAGTTTGTTTCAGTGACTTATAGTCTGTTCAAATTACCAACAACTCCTGCATCCGCAATATCTATTGAGTACAATGGTACAATTGAAGGATTCGAGGAAGAATTTGCCTTCGATCATGGGATTACCTTCAAGGTATGGGACTGTTTTTGCCTTGCATTTGATTAGATATATAATAATATGACATATTATGTATTTAATTAACCTTTTGAAAAAAATTCTATGTCTAAATCAGCATTTTACTTAATGTGTTCTAATCAACACCGAAAAAAAGCAGTAGCTCTCATTAAGAGACTAAACTTTGTTTTGAGTTTTTCTGTTGTTGTAATAGCTATGTTTCTTAGAGTGGTGTTAAGGTTACCCATAGTTCTGTGAATCAACATGGCCGCTAAAACATGGATGACCAAAATTTTAAAAACGTAGCTTCATTTCATAATTTTTAGATTGTGTTCAAAGCTGAATATCTTTTATGATAAACTATGCAATGAAGTGAAAGTGAGGTTTCCTCATATCAATCTTAAAATTTCTTATTTCCCCAAAGTGCCTGTCGATTATTTTGTTAATATTATATATATAGTTTTACTTGCTCTTGAAGCAGATTATGAGTGAATTTGAAAGTATTTTCATGCGATTAAAGCACAAAAGATACAACTTAGATTTGTTCGGTGCTGTGAGCATTTGAAAACCTGATATTGACTTTAGTTTAAAAGAACAGAAAATTAATTATTGGATGATAATGTCTTGTCTTATTACAGCTGTTTGGGTCAAGGTTTGTCTAATTATTTTAAATGTACTCTTTTAATTTCAGAAAGGAGAACAGGCTCATGTGAAAGCAGAACTTTCTAATGTTTTACAGAATTCACGCTACAGGAACCATTTCACCTTCTCGAAGGGAGAAAATGGACCATGCAAGTGTGCGAAATTGGTGAGAAAATGTGATTTAAGTAGAAAAGCCGTTCATGCCATGATACTATGAAAAGAAATAAAATCAAGATGTTCTGTAATTGTATTGTTTGGAAGTTGTTCACAAGAATGGGTGTGATACAATTGTAGATGGTAGTGTGATATTAGTGTTTAATAAAGTCAAGTGTATTATGATTTGACTGCATATACACATGCATTATCTGCATTGTATTTATCATCAATGCAATGACTTTCCTTATTCTAGCTCTCTAACAAACTTTTTCGAAAAATGGTACATGTATGTTACACTAATAGATTTCATTAATCACACTGATGTGCTACGCAAAAACTCATTAGACAGTGATGTATTTTGTTTATTTCGATAGAATTATAATAGGAAGTCCAATGTTTTTCTGTTCATCACAGTACTAAAGCAGATTTCACTAATTTTGGTCCTATTCATTTTGTCCCCTCTCCTCTATACAATGTAGTAACGTAATATGGCTTACACCATTGGAAAGCTCTATTCAAGCCCTTTCCAACTTTTTGTGCTGTTATAGGAATGTGTAATACAACATGCTCTCATACTCATAATAAACAAGGGTGGTCAGATGGGGGAGGCAGTGAAAAACTGGCTCGTAGACATACCTCTTTCTTTCTTTGCGTTATGCGTTTTGGATTTTGTTAAAAATAAGCTTTACAATGATACCCATAAATCCCAGCATTCGAAGTTAAGAGCTCATCTGAGGATTTTAAAGTTTTTAAATGCTTTGTAGAGCCACTTACGTCATGTGTCTCATATTATGTATTAATCCTTTTCTTTACGCAATGATCTCCACTCCTAGTTTTGGCGTGAATTGAGAATTTCTCACAAAAAGCCATCGAAAATTGTCACAAATTTTAAAAATGCATTTCACACCTTTACAGAGTATTTTACCCACTTCTGATGAGATCAGGGGGTTGTGGATATAGTCTAGGTTTTGAATCCCAAATTGTCCTTCAAAGCTATCAACCAAATGTAGCAAAATGAGAACAAATATGGATTCTTGATGCTAAACCAGTTGTTATCATTCAGTGTTCTTTTTATCAATCTGTAAATTTTTGCAGCAAATATGTATAACTCGATCGTCTTACCATAATGATATTTCCCAAGAGATGTTTTTAACAAACCAAAAAATATTAAGGAATAGGTTGTTGTGTGGCTCTCTGGTGTAATGGATTCACTTTGCAATATTTGAACATGTTAAGAACATTTCATTTCATTTCCATGTATGATCTTCTTCTTATGCCTGTTTTTTGTTTATTTATTTCGAGTTTCATGTAACATAATACATGTTTCAATTTACATGGGTCACAAATCAAATCCAGAAATTTGTTATGGGCTTTTCAGTTGTTTTTTTTGTTTTTAAAGAAATCTTCTTTCTGTTGCAGGAAAAAAGATCCTTTTGAATACTGTGCAGAACGTGGAAACAAGTCAAGCTGTTGCAGTTGAAAATATCTTGCCTCTTCAAAATCAATGTTATTACTTTATCACCTACGCAAATTATTATTTTTACCCAGTCTTATTTACAGAATCGAAAGTGCACTGTAATGTTGATAAAAGAATCTATTAAAGACTCGCAATGCCATTACATGTACAATCTTAATAATGATACTCGCAGGTTGAGGTGACGAAAAATAGATTGTATGCAGTGGATCCAACTGATGGCCTCGTTTTTTACTCAGATCTATGATAATTTTGTTTATAAAAGATCATATTGTGGTACCTGTAATGGATTTCTAAAATATTAAAGATATGGGAAAATTAACAATGTTCTTGTAATACACTCTCTCACAATCGCAAGTCTATTAATATCAACAAAGACGGTTCTGATTGACACTGATCGACTTGACTCTCAAAATGATGATTGAATGTCAGATTCACGGGCCTTTGATGCCAATTAAGAAAATATTCCACACCTAACAGTAGGAGTGTTGATCTCTCAAATTAGGGTACTTTAGATTTTGTTTCTGGATAAAGAAGTTAAGGGAATGTATGTAAAACTATTGTATGGTAAAAAAATATGAATTGCCTGATGACTCTGCCATTGCCATAGTCATACTATGTATACATAAGCTTCCAACCCCTTTTTAAAGAAAATTAGTTTTGAACATTCTGTTATCATTACATTTTTGAAGCATTTATATATAAACTAGCCTAAATTATACTGGGCCTATTTTTGATCAATGTTCATCTGCATTTTCACGTTATATTTGTTATGCTTTCATGATTGAATAATATAATTTGATTTTTCTTTCAAAAGGATTGTTGTTCAAACTCTGTCTTATGTCTACCTGATGAAAGAATGATTCCAAATTTTGGTCATAGGGTCTACTGCAGTAAACCTTGACTTTATCGAACTGGGATTCAACGAGCTTGGGTCCATTAAAAATCCCTGATTGTTTTCCTTAATTAATTAAGTCAATAAAAACACCTCGGGTCTAACAAGTAAAAAAATGAGCGGCCTCGGCTCCAATGAGATCCGGTATTGGTTTGACTGGCATCATTCCATGGGGAAACTTCTTATTTTTTTTCAAGTTCTCAAAATATATTTGCATTTGCATATCCCATAGAACATCCATCTATGATCTAGTCCTCATCACAGTTCTTCTTTCCAGATCAATGAATTTACCGGTATATGTAGAGAGGGCTGGAAGGAAAGGATAGGGGTATTGTGTGTGCATGTCAAGTGTCAAGCTCAGCGTTGGCCGGGGCATTGAGCGATGCCAATGCAATGCATACATCTGGACAGGGGTGGTTAGGATTAACTAGTACACACCATAACTTCCTTCCTTTACCATACCTCCTATCACTTCGTTCTTGACATATGATGCTAGTCGACTTTCATACATCATCTTCTCTTGGCATAAGCGTGTCTTGAGACAAATTGACATATTTTTTATTGTACTTTTTTAGCATTTCAAGCAATGCACGAACCAATCCGTTTTACAGATTGGATAGACACATAAACATTAAAACAAACCCATACCAAAAAAAAAGACAAATCAAAACATTCAAGTACATTAGCACATGATTTGGTGTCTACCAAGCGTTTGCCAGCCATCCCAATTGCCTGTTGCTGTTCAAAGGAAATATTCCATTATAAGGAGACTATATATCTGGCGGATATCAAATGAAGTGCCGTATACGTCAAAATTTTGACAAATTCACTTTTTGACATTTTCCAATATTTTGTGCCCTAATTAATCTACCCATGTTAACAAAATTTTAAAAACCTGAAAAGCAAGAAATAAGAGCAATTTAAATTTTAAAGAATAGGTTGGTGTCTTTCGTCTATTGAGTTACGTTAGGCATGGGGCAGGTCAATCTTATTGAGCCGAATCAGATTTGAGGAGTTTCATTACAATTAACGATACAAACGATTAACGCCTTTAACCGACACTTCTTAGTTTGATTCCGTTGCAGAATATATTTTATAACATCTTGATTTTTTTGTTTATGTAAAGCGTCCTTATTTTTATGAATCAATTGGACTATTTAAAAAATTCACTTCTGCAGTTTTCAGAGAGAGAGAGAGCGGGGGGGAGAGAGAGAGAGAGATATAGAGTCTATAATAGAGATAGAGATAAAGAGAGGGGAGAGAAAGAGAGGGGATTTCTCTTTGCATAACAGTAAAACTCTAATTTATATCATATTCGTGTCTTAATTTGTATGTTGTCATTTCTCAAAAAAAACAGAGAGAGAGAGGGAAAAAGAGAGATATAGAGTCTATAATAGACATAGGGATAAAGAGAGGGGGGGGGTTGTGGCGAGAATGAGAGAGAGCGGGAGAGAGAGAGGATTTCTCTTTGCATAGCAGTAAAACTATATCATATTCATGTCTTAATTTGTATGTTGTCGTTTCTCCAAAAAACAGAGAGAGAGAAGATTGCTTTTTACATAACAGTAAAACTTTAATTCATATCATATTTGTGTTTTAATTTGTATGTTGTTGCATTTTTTATTTTTGTGTGTGCAAAATTTGAGTTCTGTATGAAGGATGTGTAGTAACTTTTTTTTTAATGATTAATGATTTTGAACTTTTAAATACAAATTATCTAATTTAATTATACCATTTCCATAAACATATCTTCTTGTTTGATTCCTGTTTTAGTGTTTACTTTTTCCACCCAGCACCATGAAAATAGAATATTTAATGACATTTCCTGTCTTGAGTCAAAACCCATGAATAATTGCTCTTATAATGCAGAAACCCTAGTTTTAAAATAAATAGTGTAATTAATGTCTTTTCCAACCTTACACTTGTTATATGAGTCAATATGAATACCATGCAACAATTTTTTTTTGTTGTTGTCAGAAATGAAATTTTGGGCAATATTTAAAAGGAAAATCTTTTTTCAATAAACTGAAATATGTATAACTTGACAACTTCTGGGACTAATAAGTATTTATTGTTTATGTCATACGTATAGTCAAGAGCTTAGAATAATCTTTAATTTCATATCAATATCTTTTCAAACGGACAGCAAATGATATTTTTATGGGGGATTTTTTAAATCGCAATTTATTTATTTTTATTATTTTATTCGAAAACACTCTAGCTTTTTGGGTCATCTCAATGTGCTTACCATTGTCAAATAAAACACTTGACTGAAAAAATAATAGGCTAACTTAATACTAAAATTTCTATAACCTCGGCCATTTTCAAGTTTCTGGCATCGCTTTTGGCTTCACCAGGTTGCCCCAAAAACCTGCTATTTTCACGTTTTTGGAAACTACAAAGAAACCATTTTTTCGCTAACCTTCAAATCCCCATAACTTTCTTAAACATTATCATTTAAAGATAATTTCAGTACCAATGTGCTTACAACAAAAAAGTTTTTCCCAATGGTGTATTACATGACATACTAGTAAAAATATGTCAACTTCAGTTTTGACAGCCTAGTTTAACAGTTTTAACAGTTACATATGAGTTTTAACAAAATTGAGGAGCCTGAAGTGAGATTTTCATACCGAGAAGCAATAGTTACAAGTGTAGTGCATTCGTAGTTAAGTTGAAGGTGATGAAAAGGATTTGTGAATAGTTACATAACACACTATCCATCAAAGCTAATGAATTCATAGCAGCCTAGTGTGAAAGCGGGAGTCTCCCCCACATCATACGGCACTTAAAATCATAATCGTGAGAGATTTTTCACTCTCAGCCGTATGTGTCGATCGTGCTGAGACCTACGGATACGGCAATTCATTTAATAATGACAGGGCGATTTCGGCACTTACGTTTTTAAACGAAGTGCAGTAAGCAGTATATTACATAACCCGCTACGGCCAGATGGTTGCCCGTTTATTTGAAAACATCTATGTCACTGGGCAATAGTTTGGTGTACTTAGTTAAGTATTTGAGTGTAGTATATATATTTTAGAGACCAAAATACGTTTTTCTCGATTGCGGCTAAACAAGGAGATCTAGTCCAGCTGCACATGCGGCAACACTTCATTTGACAACGGCAGATATATACCTAGCATTTTGCAATGGCCACGTATCAACATGATGAGGGATATGCAAGAGTTAAAGGATCTTACGTACCAAAATGTCCTTAAATTAAAACAAAACTTAGGTTTTGTCTCCTAAGAAATAGACAATCACATTTCTAGCTATCTGACATTGACAATGTACATGTATCTCTTGTGAGAAAATATAATGATAGTCATGATTACCGTGAAAACTTTGACATTACATATGTTTCCAAGCCTGATTCTGAATCATTATTAAGACTACAACATGTAGGCTACGGGAATGGTACGTGCAGTAGCTGTAGAAAATCTTTTCTTTTGATAAAGACGCTTAGTAACATTACAATTACAGCTCTATACCAGAAAGGTGAAAGCAATGAAAGTATCTTTCAATTGCACGCAGGGTGATAAATACCAACACAAAGTATGAATCTCAGGATGCACACCACTAAATTACCACTGAATAGAATACAGCCTGAATATTCCTGGACATGAAAGCTGTGGTCCTCTCCTAAAGTCCCATTCTCAGTATTGAGTGTAGGAGTAGGATAATTCAGAAGAGTACTAATATTTCTAATGTGTGGAGCCATTGTTTTCCATGCTGCCTGCTTTTTCATGGTGCTACCCATTTTATTACTGGGTTGACTGAGGCCAGAAAAATTTTCTTGGACTAAAAATTGAACTCGGGCCTCCTGGATGGTAGTTGGACACTCTACCGACTGAGCTACTGGCACCTCTTATTAAAACTCAACTCTATAAAGGGATCCTAAGATTTCATTTTATTTAAAATATGATGTGCAATACACGATATAAAAACATGGACTTTTTCAAATGACTGCTTGAATTTAGGCCCTACATATTGAGTATAGAAGTGGGTTTGGTGGCCGAACCTGGGAAAGTCGGTTAACACACTTTATTACTACTCTTCCCAGGTGCAAATGGGTACAAGCACTAGCTTGAGAGTAAAAACCTGCATCAGACTGGCGTCCTGGCCAGGTGATTATTATCATCTGTTCCACTTCATGCTATTGAAACTGAGATAAGCTCGAACTCTATGGGCCGTAACAGTCTTGAAGGAACTTTACTAGTACATATAGCTCCTGAAAATGCTGAACTAGACCTCGATCAGTTGATAGATTTTGATTATAACTAACTAGAATGATATTTTCATTCACATTGTCAGCTCTGACATAAAAGTGATTCTCAAAGCCTCTTTCAGCTTCAGGGCTTAAGCGCAATGCAATTCCCTTTTCAATCAACTTCTTAACTATTTTTATTGAAAGGGAGAGACGACTACATACATATATATATATATATATACATATCATATAATATAATATTTGTTGCCTGTTGAAGCAGCCCCATCTTCAATGCCATGTCCTTTCCAACCATCTTCAATGCCATGTCCTTTCCAACCATTTTCAATGCCATGTCCTTTTCAACCATCTTCAATGCCACGCCCTTCCCAACCATCTTCAATGCCATGTCCTTTCCAACCATCTTCAATGCCATGTCCTTTCCAACCATCTTCAATGCCATGTCCTTTCCAACCATCTTCAATGCCATGTCCTTTCCAACCATGTCCTTTCCAACCATCTTCAATGCCATGTCCTTTCCAACCATCTTCAATGCCATGTCCTTTCCAACCATCTTCAATGCCATGTCCTTTCCAACCATCTTCAATGCCATGTCCTTTCCAACCATCTTCAATACCATGTCCTTTCCAGCCATCTTCAATACCACGCCCCTTCCAACCATCTTCAATGCCATGTCCTTTCCAACCATCTTCAATGCCATGTCCTTTCCACAAAAAGTTATATTACTTTTACTGTTGCACTAAAATTTCTCCCCATTTGAAATCCACAAAACCTAAATGAGTACATGTCACACACTTCTTACAGAACAACGATGACAGTAACAGTGTTTCCATATTAAAATTGTCCAAAATTCAATTGGAAAAAAGAGCCCAAAGGCAACTCCTGAAAGTCATCAATCATTTTAATCAAATCACTAAGAAGCAAATCGGCAGAGACATAAAGCAAAATATCACTTAAGGGGATTACTTTTCAATACTAACCACTGCAAAAAGCAAAAAAAAAAGAAAAAAGAATTTGTATGTTTCAATCAATCAAGATGCAGAGAGATATGACAGATTTTGCCAGATGGGAATACAAATGACATGAAGCAAAAGTGTACTGCAATGAATGACAAAGTCTGGTTATTGTTGCTAAATACACTTGTTTCATTTATAGCTAACCTACTGTACGTTGTACATGTATTAAACTTTGAATTTCAAGGCAGTGGAAAGAAAATACAATGTACCGGGTAAATGCATTAGACAATGCATAAGTCGGAAGAGTTATCAAATTTGAAAGCACTTGAAATTTGCCTGAAAAAGGTTTTAGAATCAATATCACAGAGAATTCAATTTCAAACACCATAAGATTCGTTTCAAAATTAACATTAAAGAAAATTATAGGATTATACGTATAGCACTTTTTGTTGTGTTTTTTAAATACACAAAATAAATAATAATAATGTCAATAAAGAAGAGAATTCAGTTGACTCACTGATACAATTTTTTTTCTTCAAAAAATTAATGGTGGCTTTTGTTCTGGAAGCCCATACACAAAGATCAACAGAAACAAAACTAAAAACAATGAACTCAGCAAAGCACCTATGCTGAAGATGCAATTATATATAGTAGATGTGCACAGCATTTTCAAAGCAAAAGTTGGGCATGTTCAAAACATGATACATGTATACAACTTAATCAATTCAAAGATTTATACAGTGTATTGAAATAAAATGCAGCAATGGAATTTGATGAATAAGTCTTGAAGACAACAATAACACCATACATGCAAATTATTCCAACATTTTTTTTCACACACCTGAGATATGTATAATCAGGTCAGCACAAAATATCTAGTTTAAAAAAAAAAAAAATTCTAATGATCCATGACTAGGCTTTTAATTTTACAAATGCCATGAAAAGTTATTGAAAGTGAACAATATTGCTGGATAAAGCACACATCAAAAGCAAGTGCAAATTCAAACATTACCTTTAAATGCACCAGGCAATAGATCTTGAGGAGAACACCTAAACAACTCTTTCTTTGCAACACACACCGACTCTTAGTGTGATAAAGATAAAGACAGTGAGGCAGGGGGGGGGGGGGGAGGGGAACGTGAAAGCAATTATGTGTAGACTTAATGATAGTCCGTTTCAAAATACATGTGCCCACACATTGGCCTGTATCTTTGAAACCATAAACATGAATTTGCGTGTAAATTGACAAGGTGGTTCAGACTACATTAAACTTTAACATTATGATAATGATATATTTTTTTAGCTCTCTGAATAATCACCTGATTTGAGAGTTTGTTTATTAACACTATATAAAAAGATAATGAGGATACTCAGTACAACAATTTCATAAGTTTACAGTACATACACCTATTGAACGGAACATGTTTAATTTTATTGTACCATAATGTCAACACACCAAACCCTTGCACGAGATTGACGCATGAGTAAGACCGAAACCCAACACAACAAAATGTGACAATTGAAGGGACAATTCAACTGTGAGTTTGACTCATGTCATACCTTATTTTTGATGGCGTTGCTTTTTTTCTCATTATCCCTTACTTGATATTATGAATCCGGGACACAGAGGGCAAAGGTTTGCTGTTTTAATATTAGTACATGCTATGCCCATGAAAATAACCCCCATAGTGTTATTATGTTCTGTGTTGTTATTGTAAAATTCTAATGCTGGGACTATTTAAATAAAAACACTGCAAAACATCAAACAAATTTGCGATTACATAACAACGATGCTAGTTACGGACTTCATATTTCATATCCATCAGGTTTTTAAAAATCTAAAACTGCATGTTAAGTTTTATGCTAAAATGTAATGTGTACCATGGTTGATGAGATACCGGGTATAAGTCAACATGTGTGCACATATATTTTGGAATGGACCATAGTAATATAAATGTTTAAATCCCTTAAGGACAAAGACAAGATAAATAAGTCCACAAGTAGTACAAGTATTACAAGGAATAAACTACAAAAAGAAAACATGGGCCCTGGATGGAATCACTTTGACCACTGTATCGGCATACTACAGATCTAGGATGCCGGTGGGAAACCTTCACATGAATCTAAATGCTAGTCATGATGGGCTTCGTATGAAAGATTTTGTTGATGAACATCTTCTTCTTATAGTCAGTGTAGTTGTAAATAACATAGTTTGTAGTGTTTTACCTTAAAGGTGAGGCGACGGGTGCTAATGCAGAGGTCATTAGTTCGATTTTGTCTGGTGCCCATTTTGTCCGTAATCCCCCTTTTTTTTTTACTTATCTTTGTCCATTTGGTGTTTTTAACAGCAATGTTCAATACATGTAATCATCTTACATAATATAACACACACACAACACAACCAACTCAGCAAACAGCTTTGCCAACACTTTCTAACTTTCCCTGAACTTTGTTCTATTATCTCTATGTCCCTTCTTATCTTCATGGAGAAGTAAACAAAGAAAGAGGAGAAAATGTGCCCGAGAACTAGTTTTAAAAAAATGAATTGTCATATAATATATACATAGACACAAACAGTTCTGAGGTAGCACATGAAAATACAGGGTAAAATAAATGTGGTTTTTTAAAAAGGAAAGTTCAAAACTCCAAGAATGAAAGAGTATTTGATGAAAATTAACATGATAATGATATCTTAACAGCTTTGCTCGTTTCATTGAAATTTACCTGCTCACCATACACCGTGATGTCAGGGTAAATTAAAAGGAAACATCAAGATGTAAGATAAGTGAAAGAGGGAAAAGAAAGACGTTGGACCTACCAGCAGCCCCCACCAACCGCCCCACATGTCAACAGCAAAAACCCACAGAGTTTAATCTGCTTAATACTAATGCACACCTTGATAAAACAACTTTATGACATGTACATGTACTGCTACTGAACATAACATCATTCAGAAACAGCCCTCTCCTTTCACTTTCCTTGTAATGCAGGATTTGTAATCAATAATTTTGTCAATACATGTATCATTTGTGCCTAGTGCTAAATTAAATTCTACAATACACCAGTCATGTCATCCAACAAATGATGTCACTACTAGTACTAGCACTAAATGCTAATGAATTTGAAATAACCTGAAAAATGAGATTAGTTACTTATAACTTATAAGGCCTGAGACTATCAGGTAACTTTTCCATGTCATTATTTGGTTTTAATTCTAACTCTTGGTATGGGGAAAAGTTTTGAAGCCAATTGATTCCTGTATCAAACAGGACACAGAAATTAAACAAATCTATAAATAAAAAAAAACACAACACAATCCTTAACAAAAATATACAAAACACCCACCATGACAATCTATGTGCTATATGTAAGTGTGTTGACCAAACAGGAGAGGAAATGCACTTGAATTTGAATTATCAAGAGTACCTTGTTCCCATAGGGCTTAATCAATGGCCACAAATTCTCCGAAAGTCAGAGGCATTACACTACATCATGTATAATAATAACATATAACTCGAATGATGATAATCAAACATCCGCATGCAGTTTTCAAAACAACCAAAAAATACATCAAAGGAGAAACTGTGTAGAATAGAATAAAATAATGTGATGGAAATAGAGATGTTCCTTTCTCTTCTTCCCCGTTATTGATATGCTGGAGGAACACAGCAGTTTGGGCAAAGAGCATGGGATAAATAAATGAGAAAAAGAGATCCTTATCTAAGTAAACAAGTCCTTGCGAATGTGAGATTAAATATCACAGTGTGATGAACGCCTTGTGGCATGTCACAAGTTTAAGGTATAAAAACAAAAGTGGATACGCATTTACTAAGTATGGTAGTGTTATCAATGTATATTGTATGTCAATTTTGTCCAAAAAAATACAAATTCCATAAGGCTTCATGTTGCTTTTTTTGTCCCAGGAAAAAGAGGGTGGGAATGAAAGGTGGGGTGAGGGGCAGTAAGAAATATTTCAAAACTAAATTAATCAGCCTTATTAAAATTAAACAAGATTAATGACATACAAGTTATATAGCAATGATAGCATTAAACTGATTACACAAAATTCATGTGCTTGTGTATGCATTAATCGTAGTGACCTGAACAAATAATTTGATGCTTTTTAGCAGAATTTAAAAAAAAAATCCAAGATGTGTGATGAAATTGAAAATTTGGCAATTAGTGTGTTTAGATAAGCCCATAAGTAAGTTAAAACTTGTCTCCATTGCACAGGGTCATTCTCAGCGCTTGTGTGTTCTTAGAAGAAGAAGAAGAAAAAAGAAAGAAAGAAATGGTAGGGGCGGGTGTTTAAAGTTACATGCAGTTTACAGCTTTCAACTTCAAACCTTGAATAGGAGAATAAAATTGAAGACTTCAGGAATCATAATGGTAAGTCTGTAAGTGTGTCCTAAAACAGTAGTTTCCTTTTAAACAAACAATTGACATATGCATGTATACCAACAGTTCAATACACAGAGACTTCCCTGTCACTGTCAACTGCCTTTTCCAGCAAGAAATCTATGCACTGCAGCTTAGGAAAGTTGATGATCATCCAAACGCAAAAAAGTAATGTAACCTGTCAGCAATGACTATGTATTAGCCACACAGCTTTTGACGTTCGTTTTCACAAGTAGGCCATAACAAAGCCTTCACTCACAATCCTTGAAAAAATTTGCTTTGCTTTTGGGCTTTTTAATATAGATAAAATTAAACGACTAGATAATCTGTTGGAAAAAAAATACCTACAAGAGCTACCAATAGAACCAAACAAAACATGTTCATACTGCTTTGGCAAAAAGTAGAAGAGCCATTAATATTTTAGTAAATATTTTTAGTATCAATTTTGCATGCAGTTATTGAACATCTTTAATTTACTATTTACATGTTCACCACAACAAATGTTCACTTTCAGAATTTGCCTGGATCAAACAGAAACTGTATGTATCTTAAAGAACCCTGTAGTGTATTTTTACTGTATAAATGTAAGGTGTAAGAGTATGTTGTACAAAAACTAGAGTTTCTTATATGATTCATGTGAGATCAATGCAATAATACCATGATATGATATGAATATGATATGAATTTTTGTGACAATAAAAAGAATTTAAAAAATCTAAAAACCCCACTTGAAATTAGGAATGCAAATAAAAGTTATATAGATTATTGATGTTTGCCGGTAAGATAGTTGTAGCAATTTTGAATTCAAATGTATCAAATACCATGTTAACGTGACAAATATTTGTAGCAGTGGTACAAACTAATGATTGGTAATTGTACAGAGCGAATGCTCAAAATCTCAAAAAGTTCTACAAAGCAGAGCACCGAGAATAAAATATCAAATTGAATTGCAATAACATCTTGATCAGTTAGTCAGTATCCATAACATCTTGAACTTGATCACATAGTCAGTATCTATTACATCTTGATCATACGGTTAGTATCCACAGCATCTTTATCAGTCAATATCCATAACATTTTGATCATACAACAGTATATCCATAATGATAACATCATGAGCATAAAATCAGTCTCCATAACATCTTGATCATAGAATCATAGTCAGTATCCATAAGATTTTGATCATACAGTCAGTATTCATAAGATCTCGAACATACAATCAGTATCCATAAGATCTCGATCATACAATCAGCATCCATAAAATCTCGATTATACAATCAGTATCATTAAGATCTCAATTATACAGTCAGTATCTATAAGATCTCGATCATACAATCAGTATCCATAAGATCTTGATCATACAATCAGTATCCATAAGATTTTGATCATACAATCAGTATCCATAAGATTTTGATCATACAGCCAGTATCCATAAGATTTTGATCATACATTCAGTATCATAAGATTTTGATTATACAGTCAGTATCCATAAGATTTTGATCATACAATAAGTATCCATAATATTTTGATCATAGTCAGTATCCATAAGATATTGATCATACAATCAGTATCCATAAGATCTTGATCATACAGTCAGTATCCATATCATCGAATCATAGTCAGTATCCATAACATCTTGATCATAGTCGGTATCCATAATATCTTGATCATAGACACATTGTCAGTATCCATAAGATCTTGATCATACAGTCAATCTTCATCATAGAATCATTATCAGTATTCATAAGATCTTGACTATAGAATCATTGTCAGTATCCATAAGATCTTGACCATAGAATAATAGAATCATTCTCAGTATCCATATGATCTTGACCATAGAATCATTGTCAGTATCCATATGATCTTGACCATAGAATCATTGTCAGTATCCATAAGATGTTGACCATAGAAACATTGTCAGTATCCATACGATCTTGATCATAGAAACATTGTCAGTATCCATAAGATCTTGATCATAGAAACATTGTCAGTATCCATACGATTTTGATCATATTATCAGTATCCATAACATTGTGATCATAGAATCATAGTCAGTATCCATAACATTTTCATCACACAGTCAGTATCCATTAGATCTTGATCATACAATCAGTATCCATAACATCTTCATCATAGTCAGTATCCCTAACATCTTCATCATACAATCATAGTCAGTATCCATAACATCTTCATCATACAATCATAGTCAGTATCCATGATATCTTCATTATAGTCAGTATCCATATCTCTTTTCACAAAATGGGACTAGAGCCTGAGAATATCTATATCATATTTATATATATATATACAAAGAGGGAAAAAAGGCCAGGCGGTATAAATTGTATTTGTTCACTATTCACGAAAGACATTACAAGCAAGAGTTGAGAAAATAAAGATCAACAGATCATAATCACAGTGACAATTTGAAAACAATTCAATATGTTACGGGGAAACCACTCTCACCATGACATGCTGTATCACATCATATTCCTAATTTTGATTTAGCTTTGAAAGCATTGCAGCAAGTACAGGGGCGTTTTTCCCCCTCCGTTTAACGTGACAACCTAAAAAACTCTATTTCAACTGTTTACAAGGTGTAATTAAAGTACAGTCGACTCTGTTTTTTTCGCAACCTGGTTAATCACAATTGCTGCTTACTCACAACTTTTCCCAAGAAACAAAATTAATTCTATGTGAAAATCACCAGCCGATCGCAACCCAGGCCACCCCTTGCCTCATATTTTCAGACGGCTTTCTTTCTGATTCACACATTTTGCTAAACAATGCTTGCGTGTCTACGTTGTTATTGCCTACAACCGTAATGATACAATAGTCTTACACTGATTGTGGGTCCAGCAGTCAGTAAAAGATGCGATAGGCCTTGCCCAGGGACGATTCAGACAGCTGGGCAACGTAGTATTGTACGGTACAATGAAATAACACATGACTGTCCCATAAGCAGAGTGGGTAGCCGACGACAGATCATTCAGATCAAAGGGAGTGACACATCACTTATCATGCACTGCGCATGTTGTAGTTAACTACACAGCTAGCTCAACATAACAAAATACAGAAGCACTGCAGTATGCTTTGCTGGCTGTGTACTATCTGTTTGAAGGCATACAACTTTGACACAGATGAGAGTGCTCATGAGGGTTGCAAGTCCGTGAAACTCAGAGGTCAAAGTTATCTATGTAAAGAATATTGCAACAGACATACCTGGTCGTCAAGTAGTAAAATAACCCTAAATATTGGGCACACAGCAAAATCTGATTTATTGCAAGAATTTTCCCACTCCTGTCATGTGGCGATTAACCAGAGTCGACTGTACGCAATAAATATATTGTTGTTGGAAATACAACAGCCAAGTGTGTGTGATAATCAACAATACATTAAAGTAATCAAACCAATACATTTCACCTCATTTTCACAAAGAGCAGCATGAGAACATGTTTCATCATGATAATCTACATTATCTAAAACAAAAACCACACAAAAACTTAAATGCTGTGGGTATTGCAAACCAACAAATTAAGTGGCGTACCCATGTCCATCACGACTGGCATTCTCAGACTTTTGAACTTTGCTCACACATAGCCTTGACGTTACCCAAAGATGCCCAGTAATCACCAAGAGATGCTCAACTCATTAGCTATTCTCTACAAGTTTAGTAAATCTCCCCATTTTAGCCACATCATTTAGCAAAGTAAGGGGAACAAATGAAAATGTGGAGACACCACCGGCTTCGTGGTGGGACCTTGTGACAGTGTTATTCCAATAATTAATAACAACATAAGTAAGAAGAGATGGGGGAGGGAGGGAGAGGAGAGAGAGAGAGAGAGAGAGAGAGAGAGAGAGAGAGAGAGAGAGAGAGAGGGAGAGAGAGAGAGAGAGAGAGAGAGAGAGGGAGAGAGAGAGAGAGAGAGAGAGAGAGAGAGAGAGAGAGAGAGAGAGAGAAAGAGAGAGAGAGAGAGAGAGAGAGAGAGAGAGAGAGAGAGAGAGAGAGAGAGAGAGAGAGAGAGAGAGAGAGAGAGAGAGAGAGAGAGAGAGAGAGAGAGAGAGAGAGAGAGAGCGCGAAAGCTGCGAGTTCCCCAGGGACCCCTTGGCAGCCGAAAATCTGTATCAACATTAATCTCTTCCAAGTGGAACATCATTAAAAACTGTGATAAATTTATCAAATATCTAAGTATATTTCTATGAAATGATAATAAATACATTACGTACAGTTGAATGTAAGTCTTTTACAAATGCTTGGTGGCCATTGCAATATCCAAAGTGGCAAGAATATAATGATAAACCTGGGAAGCATGGAAATGCGTAAGGTGTACAAGACTGAGGTTATTATATTCTCTGAAAATAAATTTTAGCTTCAATTAAGACAATCCCTGACATTAAATCAAAAGACACTACACATTCTCTACATACATTATCAACTATTCAAAGTTTAATTATTTTTCAACCAGTATTCTTGTTTACTCCTTAAGCTTTATGCAGATATATCATATATACAAAAAAGATATACCTTAATTAATCTCGCAGGAGAGATTTAAAAAATAAAATTAAAATAAAGGTTTAGAATCTTAAAATACAGAAAGTCACATTGGTATCATAGTGAAAAACAGAGAGTGACCCTGCAAGTAATTAATACATGCAGGGCTACTGACATATCAAACTTAGCATAACAATGATAACCGTGAGGGGCAAAAAAAGAATTGTTACAGGAATTTTAAAAAAACAATCATTAGATAAAAAACTCAGAACTTAGGTCTCAGAAAACAGCTCATCCACTAGAATGTGGGTTCAAGAATAAAAAACAAAAACAAAAGAAAAATTGCATCTCTTATATCTAAATGACTGATGCATAAGCGTCATTCAATGTAAATGATTTGTAATTTCTTATATTGTATATAGATCTACATATTTATGCATTAGAGGATGAACCTCAATATTACAACCTTTAAATTTTCAACAGTACAAAAAATATTGACAGTGTTTTGCTTTGCCTGTGAAAATCCTGACATAGTCCCTTGGCTCATCAAAAACCATAATTAATTAAACCATCCCTATTTTTCTTTCGCAAATTTAACTTCTCTAGGTAGTTGGTAATACAACTATAAAACATCTGTATGTCAAAATGGCACGGTTACTTATTTTGCCCATGTGGGACTACTCAAACTTAAACATTTAAACATGCACATAAATAATAATTTGACTTTGGAAGCTGTTCATTATTAATGAAAAATGAAGCTTTGAAAATACATCCTAGCGTGATATTGCCCCTCTCTAGTGTACATGAAATTAAGTACATTGTGTTTTGAAAAGTCTTTTTGACTTGATCATTAAAGACATCCTGAATACATTAACCATGCGCTCCATTGGCTAAATTCATTTATCCTTTAAGTTTGATTGCACACAATTTACCACTTTCTGGGTTGCTAGTTGATTCAATATGAGGGGGAATCGTTCCTGTGATACCGGTACTTCTTTCTTCCATGGATAAAACAAATGTAACAGAAAGAAAGCTAGCGACTTAATGGTGCAAAATTGTACACAGCAATGATTTGACATTTGAAAGTGGAAAACAGTGGAAGCTTTCCATACTTTTTGTAGATTTAGCTATTGATTACAGCAATTTTAACTCTTGTGAAGCCAACCATGACATAACCTTCTAGATGAAATGCAAAACCTGGCTTTGATTTGATTTACCCACATCCACAACTAAGGTGATCTTTGGGTTTTTGGTAGATTTTTTGTTATTGTTGTTGCCCAGACTGCCCTGTAAACAGCCAAGGGATCTTTGACGTGCACAGAGTATTGTGGTCTGCACACGGGACCTCCTTTTATCGGCCATCTCCGGTGGGACTAGGTGTTGACCCATTTACCTAAACCAGGGAGGGGGGGGGGTAGATTTTTCTCGAAAAAGAAATTTTCAACTGTAGCGGGGGCACAAACCCACACATTTTGCCTCCAGACTACCGAATTCCCTTGAGGAACGAAACACAGCCTTTTCCGTGTAGATGAGGGATGCCCTTAAAATACGTCTATTTTCAATGTTTTTACATTCATTGGCACAAGTAAAGCTTAAAACTGGTTTTCTGATCGGTAACCCAATCGTAATCAAGAAAACTGGCGCTATCTTTGCGTCATAAGGGAATCTTGGTAGACTCTCCAATTAGTTAGGAGGTGTTAGTGTTAGGTCTCAAAATGCGAAGAGCAGACCCTTTTGCTCTTTATTTATCATTTCTCTAAGGAAGTTTGTCCAAACTGAACAATACTGTTTAGTTTATTCCTAATTTTTTTCTTTCACTATCATGAATTATGAAGTTGCATGGATTTTTAATCCCTTACACAGCTCCAAAAACACAAACCAGCCTTGAGTGCTAGGCAACCCCATTAAAGACTTCACATTGTCATATATAGGCTTATATTTATATCTAAAACTGAGTAGAAGCATATATCAGAAAGAGCCCTAGATATCAAAACCATATTTTTCAGCTTTAGAACCAACGTATTCATATGAGCTGCTTTGCAGTAGTGAGGGGCCACATTTTGCCTTTAATCCTTACGATAATTTGGCAAGATTCTTTTGTTGGATACTACGAAATAATAAAGATACATAGATGCAACCTACAAGATCCACTCCTTGATTTAAAAAACATATCACACCTATGCATGCCTGATCGGAAACAGTGATACAATATATTCAGATGTTTTTTACCCTACCTGTAAAGCCATATTAAAAAAAAAACACTTTGTATTTTTCAGCTTGTCAAAAATGACTTGGAAACATCAAAACAGTAATTTTTGTCTGGTCATAAAAAGACCATACACTGTTTACAGTAAAAGAATGATCTAGAGCTAAATCATGCATAAAGGTTACATAAATCATCCGTATTTGGATATACGCCAACGGTAATGCAAAACTGTATACACACCGAAAGGGGAAATTCTTTCCACTTATTAATTTCCTAAGCATTTCGATCACTAACAAGAATACATAAATTTGTTCATCTTTACCATACACAGTGCATTTAATAAAACTTATGTAGTGAAGAACATTATAACAATTGATCATAATCAATAACTATTGAACTTCCGTCAATTAAGCATTGCAACCAACAAAATACACATTAATATATATACACATTATTTCCTGAATAAAAAGACATTTTACATTCTATGATGAATTTTTTGCAAGAGTACATGAATAAGACTTTGATTGAGGCAAAACATGGAAGACACATTGTTTATTCAAATCCAATACTTTCTGTGGCTCAACCCACTTTGATCATTATCGTTTGGTGTACTGTAAGTTCTGCATTCAAAATTTTAATTAAATCATCAGCTTTTGATGTAAAATTACTTTTTTTTTCTTTCTTCATAATTTGTGAAATCGCTTTAAAAAAAAAAAAAAAGATGCAAAAATCATTCTTGAAAGAGCATTATGTTCAGAAATTCATGTAAAATAATATCCCCTTGGTATCATCTGACGAAGGGGACAAACTAAATACAAAAATATCTTTCTCAAAACGACTTACAGAGAGACCACAACAAGACTACTCTTTAGGACAAAACTCACAACTGATAAATTTGGTCAGGACCATATAACTCTAGAAGATTTTAACCCTTCCCAATCCCTAGAGCAGTTGGGAACAATTTGTTTTAGTTCTGTAAGTGAATTTAATGCTTTTGTCCACAGCACTCAACAGGGATGGTAGCATATAATATTAATAACGTGTAGTAAATATCACGACCCCCCCCCCCTAAAAAAATCCCTAACCCCCAACAGCGAAAAAAAAAAGATTACAATTGTGTGATTGCCGAATATACATAAACAAAGCTGCTATTGCTATAGTATGCTTTCAGCAGTTTTTAGTCAACCATACAAAAGAGAGGGAAAATAGAGATCCCAAAGATGCTTGGTGAAAGAATTGTGAAAATGCTTCTGCTACTGCAATAGGAATCGCTGCAAACGAGTTTGCCGTAAAGAACACCCTCTAGTCAAAAAATTAAAATGGCTTCAGTTTTGTTTTATCACTGTAATGCTTTTAATTTTATGTCTTCAGTTAGTTTTAATATGACACTTTTATTCTCATAGCTTTGTTAAAATCCTTTATTTTTATTCTTCTAAAATAAGCTTGTTATTATTTAACACCAATAAGCTGTGAACCATGTTGAATGACAGTACAGTATGATTAACACCCTCTGAGCAAACTACAGTATAAATGAGCATCTTTTTTAAAATAACATTAAAATAACAAATTAAATCATGATAGATATGACACGTGTCCATGTTGAATGACAGTAATGTCAGGAGAAAAATAACATTAAAATAACAAATTAAATCATGACAGACACCAACATTGACATGTTTCAGTCAGGTTACAAAAATGACTAGAGGAGCAGTGTATTAATATTATCTATATTAACATTCTTTGAGGACGAATTGAGTCCCCACCTTGATTTGATTGATGAAGATGAGTAGAAGTAGAAGTTAAAATAGTAACAACTACAATAGAAACAGATAAGATATGACTCATTTAAACATGGCAACTTGTTAATTCAAATATCAGAAACAAATCAAATTATCAGACGTCTCAGTTATCATTATCAATCATATCATAGTCATAGCAATACTAGGCACGAAGAATGTGAAAGAATGACAACAGAGGTAAATGGCCACTGCCCGTATTGTAGATCATCTCTGAAGAGCAAAATATATTTATATGAGATGCATATATTCATTAACACAGATGTTTACTTGGAACAGCTACATTCGTAATGTAAACTGTGACTTTCATGGGAACTATAATTTCCATTCACTGACCACAACACGTACACAGATACACACACATAATATTGTTCAATACATAGAGATTGAAAATAGAGGCAGATAACAAACAGAGTGATACTGCTTGGTGTGACAATAAGAAACATCCATAGTTATAAAAGGCTCAACAAACAGGTGGTATAAAACAACAAACCATTTCTGTTAGCAATTCTTTTGAATGACAAAAGACGAAGGAATATATACAAGTAAGAATGATGCCATAAACCCTAACTTTATACTACAGACTCGAAAATGTTTAGTCTGAAGACCCTTAGTTCAAAAGATTTACCTGAACCTGATTTTTTCTAAATAAACACCCCTCTCACTAGTCTCATCATCCAAAATTTCACTATAGTTTAATTAAAAATTTACTTTTAATCCAAAATCATTTCCGTTCGGATAAAGCCGGCATCACCCAAAGCTAGAACTTGCAAGAATGAAAAACAAAGCAATCTTCCAACTCTACCCCTTGGTGTTCTTGCCAATGTACAGTTCATGTAATACCATTATTCTAGAAGAGCAACATGTGCTGCAGATTAGTGCCTGTGCCTGTGTAATGTTGGCGATAGGCCAGTTCATCACACGACCTATAAATCTCTTCACCCAGCCCTACTATTACTACTGTACCACCCACCCCAATCTCTCTTTCTCTCTCCCCTTTTTTAAAATAAGTTAGCCATTACCCACTTAAACGGATTAAGCATTTTTGACTGTATCTCTTAGAACAGATACGTGACATTTAGTCTATAAATATGGTATTCACTTCTTTGACTTTGAGTTTTCTGTTAATTTTATGTATCATATATTCTTCTCATTCACATAAAATGGTAAATGGCATTTTGCATTCTTATCCATGAATAAGATTAATATGAATAAATCTTGCAAATGAGAGAAAAAGAAGTGTTAAGGGAAAGTGGTAGCATAGTGGTCTTGTAGGTATGATGAATACCTTTATTTTTTAGGGATTTAAAAGTATGAACGTTATGGGCTATTTAACAAGACAATGAAATTAATGAAAAGACGGACAGGGGACAAAAAAGGAGCAATAAAGAATTAATAAAAGGGTATGGATAGTTTTATATCTATTTCAGTCTAGTCATGACATTGTGAGTCAACACCTGACTAACAGCTTTTTCTTCCTACATTGGTTTTGGAAATAATTGCATTCCCATTGTAATGTCTACGTGTACTTTGGGATCACACACATTCTGTGGTATTTTTTGAGTATGAAGCAGAAATCAGAAAATAAAGATCCCATTCAAAAAATGTCTACGTTGCACAAAGAATCACGTACAAGCATGAGTCTGTGCGTGTGTGTGAGTTCTAATGGTGTGGTTTTAACTGGAACATGACTCCAACGACAGTGTTTCTACTTCTACGGAGAAATAGCTCTATATAAAAAGACATTCATCCCTTTCAGAGTTTGTTAAAGTAAAAGTCAAGTTGTCAAGAAAACCTGTTTGAGTTGGAAGACTGTACCTCAACACAAATGGTTTATAATACATTTATGTTCATTTAAATAACAATCCATGGAAAATTATTCTCAAGGAGTAGAGCAGGAACTATCAGACAGGCTTGCAAATGTCACACATCATCAGCCTTATATCGCCAATAAAGCTGTCTAAACAATATATGGGATATGACTATGAGATTTGTCCTGCAAATGATCAAATACGCCCTTCTTTCATGTTGTTATAAATATTGGAGGCCCTCATCCAATAGAACGGCTCCAGTTACGAACATGATCTAAACACAGATTTTCTCTTGGAAACTCAAACCTTGTTTCGACTTTTTTAAAGTGTAAGTCATTTCTTTCCAATTACTACCTTCAAAAGACTAAAATATTTATTAAATAGAAATTCAAGAAGTAAAACAAGATTTATTTTGTTTTGTCTATTTTCCTGAAGAATTATGTCGCCCAGACTAATATGTCTAGACAGTTTCACTGACGATATATATATGTGTCAAAACATGTAAGCAATTACCAATCATTCGTGACAGTAGACACACTCGGTTGCATAACATCTTGAATGTCTAAGATTTTAAAAAGTACATATAACTGAGATTAATATTCATGACATGAATGTCAAAGAAGCAACAAAAGCAAAAAATCCTCTTCCAGCCCAAACAAGATTCAAACCTTTCCCCGAAGGCAGTAAAAGTGTGCTAGAAGTATGCCTTACTCTAAGAAAGACAGCAAAGATTTGTAATGCCATCAATCTTAATCCAGCTAAAGCTTCCAAAAATGTTAATATTCCAAACGTAGATATAAGGAGTGTGACCTTTCTTGCCCTTTTGTTGAATGTTACTATTGTTTGTTTCCCTGCAACAATTTGTTTTTAATGAGGGTCTTTACAGTGTGAAGGACAATTCCTTAAGTCCTTTTCCTTGCTGTGTGTCAAGCATTTGTTCAAACAACTTAGGATGCTTATCAATATCCTGTTCAAATTTAGGACAAATAGACATAATAAAGTGGTTACAGATGTAAAAGTTTCAAATGTTTAGCAGAGAAAAGGGGGAAAAAACAACATCTGCATTTTTTCCGCCATTGACGATAAATTAAGAGTGAACAAACTGATCACGAGTTTCACTCAATGACCTCAATCATATTGATAATCTGATCTCGTGTCATATTCTTGTGATGAGAGCGGACATGACTTCTCATATTGTCCATGCGTGTGCCTTTCTTACCACAGAACTTGCAGGCAAATAACCTGCTTGGAGAGTGTACCGTGCGAACGTGTTTGGTGAGATCACCACGCTTGAAGAAAGCACTGCCGCATATCTCACACGCATGGGCTTTTTCGTCTTTGTGGGTTCGCTTGTGGGCGCTGCACTGGGACTGAGTGTAAAATGCTTTATTACAAATATCACAACGATATGAAAGCTTTTCTGGGTCGAGGTGTGAAGCTGTTCGTGGATCTGAAGCGCCACTGCGTCTGGGAAACCAGCTCTACAATATTCACAGAAATGACAACATGCGTGAGCAGCAACGTAGTGTAAGCGTAGCTGCTTCACGGATTTAAAAGACTTCAAACAGTGACTACATTTAAGGTTGGTGGAGGCAGTCTCGTGCCTTGATTTATGCTTTGACAGTTCGACGTGTTTGTTAAAAGTCAGGGCACAAGGTTTACAGCTGTAAGTACACTGGAGATCTTTGTGTTGATTCTCAACATGCTGATCTAACGCCTCACTTAAAGCAAATTTTTCACCACAAATCTGGCAACCAATGAGGGGATAAAACTGCGGTGGGAGGCCTAAGAAATTCTCCTGTGATGTTCCAGAAGTGGTAGCAGTTGCAGCAGCAGCAACTGTAGCAGGGGCATCTACAGCAGTCGGGTGGGCGCTAACAGTAGCTAAATGGTAATTCAAATTTTGCATTCCTTCCTTTATAGAGTCTTCTTTAGCCTCATCTTTCCCAGTACTAGGATTTGGAGATTCCTGTTGCTGGGATAACTTAACACTCGTAGTTGCTTCGAGCATAGCACCATTGTAATTGGGTGGAGCTGTCGGAAAAGACTGGGGTACTCCAACACACCGGATGTAAGACTTGTGCTCACTGTGGCAGACATTGTTACTGGTGGGGCAGATGACGGCAGGGAAAAGCTGGACTCTGGGCCGTGTGACGCCTCCATGTGTAAAATTAGCATACTCCCAGTGAGTGTGCCAGATTGACATACAGAGCAGGATCTCTCAAAAGCTGTGCGATGCTTTTCCATGTGCCGTAAGAGCAATTCCATTGAAGAGAATTTTTGTATTACATAGTACACAGTTATGTGACTCTGGCCTCAATTCTCCTTCTTCATAATCTGTGTCTGTAGAGTTTACATTGGGGTCATCAGACACAATGCGCAGGTACTGAGCCGACATCTTGTCAGTGTTTGTTACGACCATTTCACTACCCATTTCCCTCGAACTTTTCGTGGCTTCATCCAAAGTGGCAGCGGCTAACAGTGCGGCTTCAGTTCCAGAATTCTGGGCCTGTCTGTACAACTTCTCGGCGTCTTCTCCACCCTGGGGATAATCTCTGGCTTGCTGGGCAGCCGCGAATTCCCACCTCAGACGCTCTGTGTCACGTTGATACTGTTGCATGTGATGCTGTAGATAAGATTTTTCCATGAAGCTTCGTTGATAAGCAACCATCTGCCATTGCTGGTGTCTGGCCAGTTCCTCAAAATCTTGGGGACGAAACATTGGCTCTCTCATCTGTAGCATCGCCAGCTGTGCCATCTGGCCTCCTGAATAATTTTCTTCTTCCTCAACAATTATGGGCCCAGTTGCTGAAGAAGGTAAGAGAGAGACAGACAAAAAGCGAAAATTTCATGATAATTCACGTCAACATAGAAAATATATATCATTTGGCAAATGCTGTGATTGATTACTAACAATAGTAAAACAGATCAAATACAAAATTTCAGTGAGGTATGACTATGACTTAATAACAGTATGATTATGATACCTAAATTTCTTCAAACAGCTCCATTGAAACTTATATTCTCACATCCACCTTATACAGTGATCTCAAGGTGAATTAAAGAAGAAAGAAGAAACAGTAAGATGAAAAGTAAGTGAAGAAGTGCAAGAAAAGAAGGTGGACCTACCAGCAGATCAGATCCTACCAACCGCCCAAATGCTTCCTTAATGAGAAATCAAACTATTAAAAATGCAATGGAATCATGTAGCAGATTGGGCAGACATTTAAGTGTACAAATATAATGAAAACCTACTCCCATTCCCTTCCAAAAGCAAATTCTCTACATTATTTACGTAAAATGTAAAAGAGAAGGGAACGTTGTAATTTGTTGTGCGTGAGTGGAGGGAGAGGGAGAGGAGAGAGAGAGAGAGAGAGAGAGAGAGAAGAGAGAGAGAGAGAGAGAGAGAGAGAGAGAGAGAGAGAGAGAGAGAGAAGAGAGAAGAGAGAGAAAGAGAGAAGAGAGAAAGAGAAAGAGAGAGAGAGAGAGAGAGAGAGAGAGAGAGAGAGAGAGAGAGAGAGAGAGAGAGAGAGAGAGAGAGAGAGAGAGAGAGAGAGAAGGGTGATGTACATTACATACACAAGTGAGGTTAATTGCTGTCAATCAAAACAAAGATGCTTGTCAAACCAGACCAATGTGGTGTGGATAAGTGATTTCTTGCGTGATTGTCAGATAAAAATGGATGACCATTGCCACAGAAAGTTCCACCCTCTGCAAGCCTGACCATTAAACTGATGGCCATTTAGTGTATGATTCACAGGTTGAATATAAGACTTAGATTTAATCACGATCAGAGCCTTTTCGTTGTGTGTGTTAACATAAATTTGTCATCCACTTATTTACTACCACAGTTTGCCTACCATCATTTTTCGACCTTTTATCGGCCATGTATGTGTGCAAAATATCATTGTTACAGTCAAAGTAAAGTTTTGATAAAATAACACTTGTAGACAAGGTGAAATAAAATGTCATTATATTTACATTTAGAAATCTCTCTTATCTCATATTTTAGTTTTACCTCACTGATAGAATAAAGAGTCTTCCATTTGGAACTGTCTCTATTTCACTGAATTATTATTCTAACAAATTTCTTTATTCAAATATGAATTGAGGGCAGGTTGCCTTTGATTTACTGGATAAATGTTAAAAATAAATTCATGGCAAGTCTAAACCAAGTCTGGGGACTTTTGATGGTCTAGGGTCAAGTCATCAGCCTCTCGATCATTTAAGGTCATGAGTTCGTACCCAACAGGTTGAAATATTAGAAAATTTCTCAATTTATTTATTTTCAACCCCTCTCCCCAAATAGATTGGTTGATACCTAGGCCCACTGGCAACAGACATTAAGAAGGAGGTCCCAGTATACAGATCACCACTCTGTGCCTGTAGTGTTAAAGATCACTTGGCTGTTTACAGGAAAGTCAAGGCAAAATTCTAAAATCCTACAAAAAAAACTGAGATCACCTTAGTTGTGGATGTCGGTGAAATCAAATCAAATGAACCAAGTCTCTAATATATTATTTATAATCAATGAAAAAAAAACCCATGTCAAAAGCGACAATAAATGTACAGCATAGTTTAATATAATGTTTTATGAAAGTTGACGCACAACTAAGAAGTCAGCAAATGTTCAAGGGATTTAAAAAGAAACACAAATATTGTTAAAATTCAAAAAGTTCCTATACCTGTATGGGGAAGCAGCTGGAGGCCAGAATTAGCACCGTCATCTGCAGCTGTAGCTGAGATTGTCGCAGACATTTTCTCCATCTCTTCAGCCCTGTTGGCATCATCATCCCCATCAGTTGAAGATGTATTTTTCTGTCTTTTGTGAGGAGACTTTTTCCCAAGTAAGTCCACATGATCAGAATCCTTCCCATCAGCCTTTCGCTTATACTCATCTACTTGGCCCACTGGCATGAAGCAGATGTCGTCACCATTGACACAGTCAAGTTCGGATTTGCTCTGACCACATGACACATAGTCAGGAATGGTGACTTGCTGGTGATGGGAATGCAGAAATTCTGATTCCGTTTCTTCTTCAGAATCAGTGTCACCATCACTCGACTTTTCATAAGCTGTGTCATTTTCTCCCTTATGTTCAGCAATCTTTTCTAAGGATACATCAGCAAGCTTTACTGTCTTTGTATCTTCCACAACAGCGACCATTTTATTTTGCCCATCACTGTTTTCAACCATGCCATTAGTCCAATCTTTTTGATTAAGTTCCAGATTGATAACATCAGCTTCGAGAGGAATGGCCTGTTGAGCTGGGCGATGATATGATTCCTCCTTTTTCACAATGTAATGTTCAGCTCCCTCTAGCTTCATGTTGTCTATGCCTTTATATCTGAGATGCTCCTCGCGGTCGTCAGCTCGTTGGGCGACCTCATTCAGTTTAATAAGGAAGCTGTCGTCTTTATTAACCACCAAAGACAAGGTGCCTTCCAGGCTGACAGAAATAATTCGAGCTCCCTGAGCTGCCTCAGTACAGCTCCAACACAGCATCATAAAATGACCTGCGAAGATATTTCTCCATGACCAATTTACTATACTGGTATTTCGACATGGTGCTTTTTGATTTACAGTGACACTTTCAATAACTGTAAGGAATCATGGTGTGATGGGTTATAACTGTGAAGAATAATGAAAAGAAAATCTTCTTTACAATATTATATATTGAAAAGAATAAGCATACCAGGAGATAATGGTGGATTATGATTCATATTTCAATAAAACTAATTTTCTCAAACTTTGACTATAGTAAACTTAAAAACCATAGTACCATGTGAAGATGTACAGATGGTGTCAACTGTGATTATTAGATCAAGTTTTTATCATAATATATACATTGTAATGACTGGAAATCAATTAATTAGTAATAAAAAGTTTCCTTGATCACAGGTCAACAATTCTATTGCAATAAATTCAAACGCTGTCTTGATCCAAAAGTTATTAGGATAAAAACCTAAAGCAGGTTTTTTAAAAACCGGCATATCGCACTTCAGCAGCGCCAGGCAGTATCGACCTCAAAAATGATGATATGATACTTTTCGCAATGAAAAAGCATACATGGTGTGCGATCACCCTCTCGCGGACTGACCACAATGTACTGCAATTCCTTTCTCTAGTCTAGCCCGAAGAAGGAAATTGTCCCTCTCTTTCGGCCTAGCCTCCCGGACAGTCTGACATGACCATTGGATTAAAAGAAACAAAAGCGTATTCCCAAGTCAATCTAATACATTATAATATAAATATGGTGACAGGGAATTATAGACCTAAAAGGAGAATAATAATATGGACCTCACTACTGGTTCTGTTTCCCAGTTCTATCATCTAGAAAAGGAGAGAGTAGGAGGTACAAAAAGAACCAGAACCAGAAGCCTCCTCGCATGCTTCCAAGTAGTCTTCCCTATTATTACTCCGACTTTAGCACCGCCACAATGTATCTTACACTGTTGTGCCTATAGTCAGCAAAGCTAATCCGGGAGAAATAATAGGGAGACAACTTGGGAACACACTTTGTGACAAACTCGTAGAGTGGGAGAGAGTATCGGGTTTAAATGGTGCTTAAGTGCGAGGGGGGGGGTGTCACGAGAATGAAATTCTTAGTTTGAAAAGATAAATAACTTATAAGTTTAAGCTTTATAAATGAATTCAGCATGACCAAGCTTGAGGAAAAAATTGTGATTAATTTTTGGAAATTTGGTTGTCGCTGATTGTCATGGAAATGGTCACCATCTTGAATTAAGCTGTGCACAATATGTGTCAAACACTCGTAATCAGTAATCGACTTACAATTAGAGGTAAATGTTTGTAAGTAGATTCCTAATCAAATTAGCATTACATCTCTCTACAATCTAGTCTAGTCGGATAAATGGGAGGGATATATCACAATCCATAAAGGCTGAACCTCCCCCATCAAGTGGGAGGACTCCAACCATAGTCGGGTACACGTTCTGATTTTCGTTGGGATGAGCTACTGGAGGGGAAAGAATTCTGTAGTTAGGACCCTGCCATTATTTTAACAAACATAACATCCTGTCATCATTTCTTGCCCTAACCCCCCCCCCCACCAGGGGTTCAGTGTGTAAGGGATGGTGATAGTGTGTGCCTGACTATGTGAGTCTTTCACTTTCACATCAAACTCAAAAATAATTGTCAAACCCAAGGCAAGGTGAGATCTAGTTACGATCCCATACCCACGATATCCCATCCCAACGATCGTCGACTGTATGTATATGATCTATAAATTTTATGTAGATCTAAGTACTAACGAGAGTCAGGGTATGAATAAATACTAGAATCTAGATCTAGTCCCTTTAATTAAGTATAAAATTTACCATATTTTACGCCATTTATCCAACCTTGACGGTAACTATAACTGGCGACACTGAATCAATACATACTAACTCAATAGCATCCACTCAATTCAGACAATTGATTGATTGAAGTCAATCAATCTCAATATTATATTCTCTATCACAAATATAATCTACATTGTACAGGGGAACCATTCTCGACTGTAAACAGCAATATTACTCTGGTAGACCTACGTATTCTGGTATTATAACCCATATTACCTCATGAGAGTTGAATGAACAAGAGCTGTAATTATAGCGATCGGCGAACTGATGCAGACTGCACTGATCAAATACAGCAGCAGCCATGTTGAATTGATTTTCAATTTTAGAGTTAATTCTCTATCTTCGTTCGAAGAAGAAGTCGAGTATGGAATACTTGAAGTGTCTCTTGATTCTTCACAAAACTTTTTCTTTTTATTGCACACTTTTTTTTGTTAACCTAAAACTTATTCTAGCATTGATTATACATTATACATAATGTACTATGACAATAATAATTACAAGATCGAAAATGAAAGTATATGAGGAATTGACTTTACTTTACTAGTCTATTATAATACGGATTATAATAATATAGATCTATGTCGAGATACTGTTAAGAGAAATAATTTGATTTTTTCCTTTTCCTTTTGCGATTCAGACGTAGAGTTCGTTTTTCTTTCGGAAATGTTCTTGACAATTCATCACCCATGAAATATCTCTATTAAGGCATATTCTTCAATTTCTTCGATATTTGGTCAAAGCATAGATTTATAACATTTCTATCTATGGGTCAAAGCGTGTTCCTTTGTCTGTAAGC
>JAXRKP010000260.1:225000-235000 GCA_037039925.1 Doris montereyensis | reverse complement strand
TGATAACGATAATAATAATAATATTAATAATAATAATAATAATAATAATAATAATAATAATAATAATAATAATAATAATAGCAGTAATAATAAGTTGGTCATATATAACTCTAAAGGATATATATATATATATATATATATATATATATATATACATATATATATTTATATATATATATACAAATATATATTGTCATTCTAGTTTGTTTTTCTAAAAAAAAATCTTGCGTATAGGGCTACGGTGGTGCGGTTCCCAGTCAGAGCAACTGTATAACTATATTTAAGAGTGATTTTACTGACTAAAGACTTGTAGCATTTATCTTTTTACTTGTTTAGGACAGTTGTATTATAATATAAGTATAGGTGTAGTTGTAAAGGTTTCTTATAATTGTAAGGATATATAACAGGTAATATTAGTTTGCTTTCCTGTACAGTGCTCTATGTCATAATTTACATTAATGATTTACATGCAATTTATTGTCTATAGTGGCCGAGTGGTTAGGTGCCGGACTTAGATTCATAAAGTTCCTGGTTCGAATTCTGGCAAAGCTAAGCTCGACATTGCGATCCTTGGGAAAGACATTTAACACACATTTTCCCCATGACCCAGGTGCAAATGGGTACAAGCACCAATTTGGGAGTAAAAACCTGTGTCAGACTAGTGTCCTGTCATTATCACCTGTTCTGCTTCAAGCTATAGAAACTGGGATAAGTCGCGACTCTATGGTCCGTAATGGCCTTGAAGGAATTTTACTTTGTTGGCTATAATAACTCCTAAATATTTTGCAGTCTGTTATTTTAATTTTTTGTGGCTGTATGTAGAAATCAACTAATAGTAGTCTGAGTTTATTATTTTGTATATTTTATATCTTTAGCACATGACACTTTTCTGAATGGAACTCAATTTTCCACTTTCTCTTCCAGTCTTGTACTTGTACTGGCTTGCAGTGTATTGTGCAATACTTTTTGTACAATCCTCTGTGGTTTTATGTTTGTATACAAGATATTATCGTGAGCATTAGCAAAAAGTCTGAATTTCGTACCCGGTGGAGGGTTTGATCAATATATATATACATGCATATAAATTAAGAAGACTAGAGGACCTAAGACAGTTCCCAAGGTACTGGTTTGGGAACAGATTAGCATCTTTATCAATTACTTTTTGTATTCTTACTAAAAATGAATTATGATTTGATCCCTTCAAGTAGAGAACTTTAAATATAGCTAATTACATGTAGTTAAATTTGTAACCTTTTGTATGAAACTGTGATCTACTTTGTCAAAAGCTTCTGAGAAATCTAAGACTACAGTAGTGATAGCCTCTTCAATCTTTGATTCAAGGAATTGCTGAAACTGTTTATAGCTGTATACATTAAATTTCATAACTCCGTTTTTGTCTAAATCCCTGTTTAAACATTTATCTGATAGAACAAGGATGGTATTGGTATGTTTATCTAGGTGATCCATTACATGTACAAGTAGGCCCTATGTGTTCTAATAGTTCACAAGTTACTGAAGTTAGAAAAACAAGCTTGCAAAAATTGTGTTCTCTTGATCTGTCACTGTCATCTTTTTAAAATAATGTAATGGGAGTCATCCAGGCTTTTGGAACTTGACCTTGGTTTTAGAGATGGCTGGAATAACAATGCAGGTAAATATGTATACATGTATCATTTATTTGAGGTGCATAAATCTATATTTTCAATATTTTCCCAGGTATTTCATCTGCACGTGTTGCTTTATGTTCATTAATATTAAGCAGCAATTTTAGCACACGTTTCAGTTTTCATTACATGTAATTTCAAACTATTTATAGGATCATGGCCAACTGTTTATTCTATTGGGCATTTCTAGATCTAGAAGACCTAGATTCTAGATATTCAATGCTTCATTACGATTGTTACAAAACTACTAACATAAACTATAACATTATAACTATGGTAAAATGATATTGGTGGCACAAGAAAGAACACTGGTGGCGTTGCCGCAGACGATTGCTATTGAGATTCTCTCAAACAACCAAGCCGTCTGCCGGGGTTCGTCGGTTGCGAAGAGCATGGCTCCTCAATAGGATTTATTTCAATATGTTTCTTCGAAGTTGTGGGGGTTTTTTTGGCAATGGGTCAGAAAATGCAGAAAATTTACTATTTAAGAGTTCAGTTTTAGATGTAAAGCCTTGTACGTGTATAACAATTTTATCATTTTTGTAGGTCTGAAACTGAAACCCCCAAATTCTCGTGTTCTTCACGTCTCATGTATGAATGTATGTGTATGTCCATATTTTGTTTGTTTTCCATCTTCCTGCATCATGTCTTTTTAGTGTAATCTGCATGAGATGTTCTGTAGGCTTGCTGAGCTTCCCTTTTTATTCTTTTTTATATTCATCATCTCTTTCTGAGTTAGTTTCTCATTTTGTTGAACCACATTTTAAATTATCTTCTGTGAGCTAGACGTTTAGCTTCATGTTTGCGCTTGCCTTTGGTTCTGATTTCACCATTCATAATTCACAAAACCAATACTATTCCATCCCACTCATAATCGTCCAACTCATTCTTGAAACAAAAGAAGAAAAATAAAGAAGAAAGAGAAATCTACTACCATAGGTGATTGTGAACATACACTCATACAATATAATAAAAATAAAACCCTCAACTTTTTACAATACAGTGCAAACATTTATAGATAAAACACTACCTTGGCTTGTGTTTTAGAGATGTGTTTCTTTGCTCTGGTCTTTGTTTTGGTCTTTGGCTGTTTATTTGATATATTATAGAATACAACACACACAAACACATACCAAACCCATCTATAACATAAAAACATCAGACTGGGTTGAGCACATTTACTTTTTTATTATTAATACAAACACAGCATAAGTACAACCATGGCAACAAAATTGTACATGGTTTCAAGGGACAGAATAAATCACAAAACCGTTTTTCAGAAGCCACAAAAACTGAAATCACAAAGGAGCTATGTATACTTTACTTGTTAATTGTGAACAAATCATTTTCATCCGGACCCAATATATTTGAATATAAGCATCCTGAGACCCACCCCCCAAAAAAAAAACAAAAAACAAACAAACAAGAGAATAAATAGATTAAATGAATAAAGATATCAATATCAACAGCACCATAAAAACACAAAAAAAAACCAGAATGTTTTTTATTCCACAAAGACAAAAACATGATTCATCTTTTCCAATGAATCAAACAAACCGGAAATGAAATAAAAAGTTAAATAAGGAATGAAATGAGATATGTATAAGTTTTTAGATCATGGTCTCTTGAACTACGTCATCCTAAACCATCATTTAAAAAAAACTTTGTTTTACAAAATAAGAGCTATCTTCTATCTGTTACATGCCACCTAAAATGACATGAGTTATTTAGTTGCTATTTGGGCCAAAATGAAATTGATCCACTATGCCACTTCCTAAGGAAATAGCCCATCACCCAATTTTAGTCAGAATTAAATATGCCAAGAAAAAACATTAACAAATGATAAAGGCTTAAGCATATTACTTCCTTTCCTTCACTATTTAAAGCACTCAAAAATCGCCTAAGTTATGAATTATCACACGTCATAGGTTATATCTTTACTATTAGATAATGGCCTATGTCAATCCATAGCAAAATGTAAAATCCCCCCCCCCCCCCCCTGTCAAAACCATGAAAAAGATGTTGGCTTTTATGGTAGCACCCTGCCGATCTCAAAGAAGGAAAAAACTAAAACCCCTCCAAAAAACGTTCTTCAATCACACTTGAATTACTTCTTTATAAAAAAATCCCAAAATACCAACAAATAAATGAATAGAGGTATAATAATTGAAAAATCAGCATACAGCAAGCACAAAAAGAAATTTTTATCACAAGAATTCTACGATTAAGCAGCAAATAATTGAAGTTGAAGGCAGTACTTGAAACCATGCAAATTTGAAATAGACGGAATGGAACTGAAATTGCTTGGGAAATTCATTAAACGAAGCAAAATTGCAAATAAATCTTAATGATAAAATGAGTGTACTAAGGACAAATTATGATAAAGATGTGGATATTTGTTGGGCCTTTGCAATTCAATTGAATTAGTCAATTTGATTAACTTTTTCCTCAAGCCTGACGACTTCACGATTCAAAATTGAAAACTAAAACAACTTGATCCTCTTTCAGTTAGAGAGAGGATGTTCATGATTTATGTAGGTCCAAATATGTGATTCTTTGTATCCCCATAAACTGCAAATGTATGAACTGTGGGAGGGAATTATCTCATACTAATACTTTTAAACAGGAATTTTCCTGACAACATAAGATGTTTTTCATATACATAAAAATAGGCAGTTTCATAAATCTGTTTACAAGCAAATTGTTAAGGAACGATATAAGATTGAAATTATGGCAGAATAGGTGATCTGAAAAAATAATAATACAAAAGTTTTATATATGTAAAGACACAAAATAAGGAAAAGCAAAACAAAATTAAAAAAGAACGCTGGCTCAGTAAAAATGTATTCATGAGAATTTAAATTGTGACGTGATTTTCATTAGGATTCAAACTTTAAATAGACTTCTGAGGAAATGTTGCAAAAATATCCCCTGCAAAAAACAAGCAGTTCGAGTTGAGAGACGGTCAGATTTAAAATTAGTAAAAAAAGCATTACCCATTTAAGTCTTACTACATCACTGTTAATACTGGAAAAACAGTTTCACTTCTTATAATGTGCATCATTTTAACATTGTGGCTTTCAATGTTATTGAATTTTGACATCCAACAAATTCTCAGAATGTCTGTAAAGAAAAAGGGGATGAAAGATAAATGGCTATTATATTTACACAGAGGAAAAACCATAGATAAAGCAAATTCCTCTTTTAAGCTAGGAAGCTGGTTAAAATATATTGCAAATCTAAGCCTGTTCTTTTGTGTTTCTTCCAAATAATAGTAATTTAAGTAGGAAGAAAAAAAGCTGGCAGTGGTATGTATACCAAAATCTAATTCATACCGAAAAACTATGGCTCGCAAGAGATCAAAACTTAAACGTAATGCTGAATATATGTTTAACTATTCATGAACCTTGTTCCCCAAAGTAAATCAAGGGCAAAAATGAATAACTGATTCATTGTGCACAAAAACCCCACCTTAACATGTAGGTTAACCATAACACGATACATTAATAAAGAGGATTTCAGAAGCATTCAATCTGCAGCCAAGATCTCTTGATACTATAAGATCTTGTTCTCATAATAATGTTACTGAAATACTCCAATAGAAACAATGAATACATTGGTTGGCATTTTATGCTGTAAGTGATAAACTACGATACATACTTTTAGGTCCAGGTAACAGAAAATAAGTGGCCACCTGCACTCAGAAATTACTACTACTAATAAAATAACGACGGCTGATTAGCTTTTATTATGTCCTTTCAAAATTTTCAATCATTTTTAGAAAACTGCCTATCTTGGCACTGAACAAAGTAATCTTGTTTCAAAACCAAAACAGTGAAACAATCTTTACTTTAAAAATTAAACAAGGTCAAAATATTCTCAAGCATAAGATATTTAAGATACAAAATGACTTATAGAAAAAGTAGATCTACTTAACAGGAACTATTTTTGATATACTCTAAACAAAAATGTCAAAATAAAGCCTGATTAATAACGCTAATAGAGAAAAAGGGTGCTAACATATTTCATTATGCGAAATGGCAAAGAGAAAAATGGCTCTGTAAGAAACATACAATACTTCTTTTCAGATTACATCGACGAAAATACACTAGAATGTGGTATCAAATTAAATTCAAAAGAAAGCAAAACATTATTTGACCACATCTCAACTACGCAGCTTATTAAATTTGAGATTTTTTCTAAGATGAAGATAATATGTGCATTTGTGAAGAATTGAAAGATATGTGGCAAAGTTATTGCATTTAGCAAATGATGTTTAGTCAAAGGGTGTTTCTTGATGAACAATTCAGAAAAGTAAAACAGATCTTTTGTGCAGTGTATAAAAAGTTGAAAAAATTACTATCACTAGTATCATGGATCACCAATCACACAAAAATTACTTCTCTGATTCTCTGCAAGACCCAAGTCACTTTTTGCTCATCACCTAGTCACCTAGCTTCACAAAGGAATGAAAAAAATGATTGTTACTGAAAAAGCTTCTGTATTTACTTGGTCTTGTTTCATGAAAAACACACCTATTTGGCTAACGATGGGTAGAACTACAAATTTTTGTGTTTTAGTTCTACACCTCCAATCTGTAAGCTGGTAAACTAGTTTCCAAATCTTGAAGTTGAATTGTACAACGACTCACGGCAGGGGTCATGTCCACATGCAATTCTTGCAACTTCTCTTTGTTCAAGCCCATCCAGTAGCGCAATGTTTCACTGTCATAGGTTGGAATGAGTGTTACTTCCAGGTTTTTATCTTCCCATGTTGCTTTTGCTTCCAACAAGCAATCAAGGACTTTGGGATTTGGAGAAAGGGAGCTCAGAACGTAATAGCGAGCTCTGATTCTCTTGAAAAATTCAACATCACAGAATTGTGGGTTGCCATGATTAGGGATATAGGTCAAATCGACATAGAAAACTGTCATTGGAGGAAGTGGAGGCATTTTGGAGGTTAATGGAGATGATCTGCTGGAAGCTGACTTTTTGGTTCCAGTTCCAGCACGCGCAGCAGAAGATCGTGTTGGAGCAGTTCCAGGTCTAGATCTACTGTCAGTGGCAGAGGCTTTTGTTCTGGAATCTGAAGTCATTCTTGTTGAGGCTGATGCTGGTCGTTTTTCTGTAGCTTTAGATTTCAGTGGACTGGTGGCACCTCTTTTGGTTTCAGGAGGAGAAGGCAGACCCATCGGCTGACCCCACTGAGAAACAGGATCAAAGGGCTGACCACGTCTACCTCCTTGTTCGTCATCACTGTCAACGTCAAATGGATGAGACTCATGGGAATATTTTGGATCAGTTTCACTTGCACCACCCAAGCCAATGAATTCATTAGGGGTATTTGCCTCAAAGCAATTTTGAGACTGAGAGTCATATTTATTCATCTCTTCTAAATTCATTTCTTTGTTTCCATTGACATGTTTAATGCCTGTTTGTGACTGCGAGTCATCTATATCTTTATCAGAGTCATGATTTGGTTCAGATCTAGTCTCTTTTCCATTGTGAGTTCCATTGTCTTCAACATCTTCAAACTGTCTCTCAGCTGATAGCCTACAATCACTCTTAATTTCTTCTTCATCCTCTTCACAACGATCTTTCTCCTGGTAGTCCTGTTTCTCAATGATTTCTTGATCTTCCTCATTACTGACAGCACTACTAGTGGTACTTCTTTGAATTTCCTCATCACCAACATCATCTCTCTCAAATGCGCTAAGCTCTTCTTTCTCATCAATGCCTTCATCATCATCATATATTCCCATATCACTGAGAGTCTTCTTTTGAACTGTTCCAGTCTCATTTTCTTCTGGCTCCTCCTCATCTTCCTCTGAATACCTCCCATGGCCCTGCCTTTACTGTTGTCAATGCCATATTGAATGTTCTGCTCCATGGATGGCTGAATTGAATGTGACTGGGGCTCATCATTGTTGAAAACAAAACTGGATGGAGGATCAGTGCTTGAAGACGGATAGGAATAGCTATTGTGGTCATCCGGACTTGGCTCTGGACTGGGAGGGATTTCCTGAGCCGGATCAGTGAACGATTGATTTGTTTCTTCTGGCTGATCTATGTCAGCCTCGGCTTTACTGAAATCTGATAACTCTTGTTCATGTGCTTCAATCTTTGAGCTGTAATCTGGCATGCCATCAGACTCTTGGGATGGCGATTCTATTACAACACAGGGTGGATCTGGGAGTGCTTGGGGTTTAATTTCATCTTCATCCATCTCAAAGTGATCAGTGCTTGATTGGGCTGAACCATTAAAGCCATTGGTGGTTTGTTCACCAAACAAATTGTCAGCCCCAGATTTCTGAGTGTTATTGTTTGCAGTGAAGGGGTCACCACTGGAAAACAGGTCTTTGAAGGTCCATCAGACAACTGATGTGCTTCTGATGGCGGAACCCAAGCTTCTTTGGGAGGAGATACTTCATGTGATGAGTTCATCAAACTTTCACCGTGACCCATCTGTGCAGAGCCAACTTGATCTGATTCAGGTTTTAGGTCATTCTGACTTGCCTGATTGACAGCTTTTTCTGGGACTGCAACAGGTATTTCTTCAATAGTGCTGGCATCAGTGGCTGCTGTTGTATTGACGATGTTACTAGTGGGAGCTTGTGCAGGGGGATGACTTTCTCTGGTGATGGGGTCTTCGAAGGACTCTTCCTTGGGGAGGCAGGCTTTGTCGAGGCTGGGACTTTGGCTGGTGATGTCTTGGGAGGAGATGGTGATTTAGTAGGGGAAGATAACTTGGGAGATGGACTTTTCTTGGCTACAGTTGTTTTTGTCGGGCTCATGACAGACCTTGCTCTGGCTGAGGTAGGCTGTGACTGTTTATCTTCTTTTGGCTTTGCTGATTTCTTTGGATCCTCTCTTACTGATCTTGATGACTTTGTAGGGGAAGAAACAGTTGTTCTCAAAGAGGATTTCATATCACTCTTCCTAGCTGGTTCAGTCCGTGACGTGGTAGCTCTCGATGAAGCTGTGGTGCGTGTTGTTCTAGAGGTTGTGCCACTAGACCTGGCTGAAGATTTCTCAGAAGGAGGAGGCTTAAGGAGATCCTTTCAGTACATGTTGCAAATTTCAGAAATGGAAAGTCTTTTATTTTGTCAAGGCCCTCAGCAATTTTATGTTGGGGTGCGCTCCCAGGAATAGGATTCTAACAATCTTTTCACTGTTGTTATAAGGCTTCCATACAATTAATGTACAAACCGATGTTGCATTTTGCATGGGGAATGGACCACTGGTACCAAGGGATGGATTCTCCTTCATCATATGTTGGTAGAATTCTTTCATCTCATTACTGTCTTTGATTGGGTTCAAAGGATACATGTCTAGAGACCCATGGCCCAGCTTGTGGTACAAATTTATGGGCTCGATGGTTGGGCTTTTACCTCCCCGGGAACAAGGATGAGGACTTATTCCCAGTTGCTTTGCCATTTTGGTCAATTTTTTTAGCTTCCTCAGAAAGGTTGACTAGTAAAGAAGAAGTTGTCTCAGAGGGTGCATCACCACTCTCATCAATTGCAGCTTGTAACATTTTCTCAGGAGCATTAAAATAGAGGTAGCCGATTTGAGGATGAATGTTTTCCAACCTCTTTCTTTGCAGTACAGTATTTATACTAAAAATGTTGTCAGTACCTAAATGTGAAAGAAGCATGGCATCTACCCTATCTAAGTGTCTGGCAAAGTCCCAAAAACAAGCCCTTCTATTATAACCCCCATCTACCAGCAAGTTGAACCCATTGACCCCAAAGAGTGCGGAGTCACCTCGCACCCAGGAAATATGTACAAAGTTGGCCGAGTGAAGCTGATGTTGCCAAACTGCTCTGAAGCTTGCAGGAGGCTGGTGACAGGAACAACCTTCACAAAGCTTCCAACATAAGCTATGAACTGTAGAACTCCATGGATATTGTCCAATTTCTCTGGTGGATTTAACTGGATCCTCAGGTTATTGGTGAAGTCCGCCTTGCTGATGCATTGGCCCCAGTTGCTATCAGCCAGTGTGTGGAGGGTAAGACTAGCCTCGATATTTTGCTTCAGGGCAGCCTCGACCTCTGAATTTTTGAAAACCTGGGAAACAAAATTAAAAGCATCTTTACAAGGAGCAAGCGCAATACTTATCTTTGTAGGAGAGTAATTTATGAATAGAATGAAACACACAATATTCAGTATTAATCTATGTAAGTGCACACAGGAAAAAAGGAGAATCATAACATCAACACACTTAGTGCTGACGACGACAGTGTGTCGCCATAAACCATAAAAAATAGATGCCGAGGACATCATAGGTGCAGTTATGTTTTTTCTTTATGATTTTATTTGTTTTGACTGGTATGT
>JAXRKP010000260.1:162500-220000 GCA_037039925.1 Doris montereyensis | reverse complement strand
TCGGATCATTTAACAATAATATTATGCTGCCATGCTCAGAGGTTGGCATCGCGTCTGAAAACCTATGAGATGAGATACCACAAAGATGTGCGATAACTCATATTTTTCATTACTTTATGTTTTCTTTTCCTTTTGGCCTCTGGGTGCTGGTTTTCCCTCCGGCCATGCGTGATGTATGCGTTCCTAACAAAAAACCATAATATTACATGGATTCACAGATTGACAATGAAATCCACCAATCCACAAATAAGAAGAACCCCAACGGCATGAAGAGTGAGGAAGGACGTCGGCAACCCAAATGGCATGGGTAAAGCACAAAAAAAGAAAGAAATTAAGCCAGTGCCATGGCGTGCATGGTCATTAGTCTAAATACCATACGACTTACGACTTTACAAAGTTCCCTGCTTTCACCTGAGAGCAGAGGCATCGCAATGAGAGCTGTCAGGTGTGATTACTGGATGTGGTTGGACCACAGCTGGACGCAGTGTTAGTCGCTGAAATGATCGTTGGTAGGCGCAATACTTTATACCAAAATAAGGTGAAACTCACGAGCAGCCAGGACAACCAAGTAGTAGCACTTATACTTAATAGCCTATAATATAAAGTGCTAATGAGACGATGGTCATAAAGGGAGGGGGGGGGCAACTAGCAAACATTTTTAAGTCTGCCCTCCATCATAAGCGGTGATCTGAGAGTTGAATAATGTCTACAGTACAAGTGTTTCAGAGAGAGAGAGAGAGAGAGAGAGAGAGAGAGAGAGAGAGAGAGAGAGAGAGAGAGAGAGAGAGAGAGAGAGAGAGAGAGAGAGACAGAGAGAGGAAAGAGAGGGGGAAGAGAGAGAGAGAGAGAGAGAGAGAGAGAGAGAGAGAGAGAGAGAGAGAGAGAGAGAGAGAGAGAGAGAGAGAGAGAGAGAGAGAGAGAGAGAGAGAACATTTATCTGTTAAATAATGAAGCTCACCGTGGTGAACGTCCCACCTCCCATCCCCGGGATGAAACGGAATAAGCAGAGTGAAAGTGTATCAGGGACGTGGGCCCGTCGTCTACAACTGAACGTAACAGTGATAATAACAACGAAAAAATCCCAAACCCCAGTAGAATCAAAACAAATATGCAGAGAAACACACAGTAGCATTACAAATACAACAAACACAATACAACGGCATGTAACTATTTTCACAATTGATTTAAGTACAGTATCATATTATTGTGTGTCTAGCCTTGGAAGGGGCTTTACCTTTTGCTCTACCGATCCGGTCTACCTTCTCTATCCATATTCTGCGGCAACCAGGACAAAGACTAGCGACCTCAAATGGCCATCAAAAAGACATTAGTATGGAATCTGTATGATAATAAATATGTAATAAATTTCGAGTTGGTCGTTGTTTGTGCGTCAAAAAGGCTGTTGCCAGGCCAAAAAAGAGCAACTATCCCCCCTCCCCCCCAATAGAAATGATCCCAAGATTGGTTACATTTGATGAATTTTTCTACCAAAAGCGATGCTTAATTTACGAAAATTTGATTTTTTCCGCCTTTGACCAGAATTTTCAAAAACCTAAGCCATCCTTTTTCGGCACTTCCTATAAATAAAAAAAAAGTTGGAGTGGTATCATTCAAGCCTACCCGTCTAATCCACAGAAATAGAGATCAAATAGTAGTACTTGATGTCACCTGGTGTATAACGTGCTCGTGGTATTACATTACGATAGTAATAGTAGGCCAGTGCGAAGGAAGCCTTATTTGATTCTCGTGCCTGTCTCAAAAGACTTTAGTAAGCTACGGTTGACATCCATACATGCTTTTACTCTCGCTTCAAGCTTTTTGAGAAACCAGTTATTCCCCAAATGGAAAAGAATGAACGAGCTACTTTGTCTTGAAGAGGCAGTAACTCAGAATTCATGTAAACTATTGTGTGCCACTCCATCATGCTGAGGTTAGCTAAAGTAAGTATTGGTGGTGGCTGAAAAGAGAAAGGAGTGCGAGCAAAATGTTTATGTTTCTCTTGTGGTTGATGAGAACTTATGTGTGATACAACAGTATACTTCTTTCGATTATTTGTCATCCGTGTCCTCTGCTTAGTTTCAGTGCAGTTGATTGCTTTTATGACGTGACGTTTAATTATTGAGAATTTTAGTCTTTGAATGAATTTGTATTCACCTAAGCCGCTATTTTGAACATGTTTTATAATTAAAAGGTTGGAATAGTGGATCTACCGTTCACGCCCGCCTGCCTAACTTCAGTATCGACAGTCAAATACTGAACCGATCTAATACTTGTATCATATAATGAGGGGCGTTGTAGCGCAATCGGTGGTGTTGTGAGTTTGTAATCACGGCGACACTTACCATAAATGTGTATGTGTGTGTGTGTGTGTGTGAGAGAGAGAGAGAGAGAGAGAGAGAGAGAGAGAGAGAGAGAGAGAGAGAGAGAGAGAGAGAGAGAGAGAGAGAGAGAGAGAGAGAGAGAGAGAGAGAGAGAGAGAGAGATATTGAAATAGAAACATAAGAATGTTGCTACGGTTGAAAAAAGTAAGGAGGACGGAAGAGAGGCGCCAAGGGGCCACTATAATAAGACAGAAATAGATCTGCCATGCCAATGTCACAACGTCCTCATATCGAACCATGTATTCATTCATTCCCTCTCGGACAATAACTTAATATTGAGCTAGAATGCATAACAAGACATGCCATTCGATAAAACTGCCACAGTTGCAATCCTATTCATCCTCTACTATTCTTTAAAAAGGCCCACATTTCAACGCAAATCAGCATACATTAACATTATAAAAGTGAAACGTTCAAAATCGTGCCGATACTGAGGCAATTAGTCGACTACGAGAATACACTTTTTTCTATCTACTTTTTCTGTTTAGTTATAGTGGGCAGAAACAAACCCAGTATGCGTAAACATTAGCAAGAAGGTCAACTGCTGTTATTGTCCATCCACGTCATAGTCTGATAACAGAAGCTTCTTATCATATGGGGAAAACCAAGGAAAGTCAATAATTGTGTGTCAGAGCTCCAATGAAGATGTATGGGATCTTGTTGACATCTCAGGAAGGAACTGAATGTACACATATATACGCGTACATGTAATACATAAACACACTGTACACAGATCTTGTCGATTTTAGAGCATCGACGCGAACTGATTGTGTGGCTATCCTGCACGATGAGTCAGCCAGACGATCAACATAACATCACCACGATGTGGGAAATAAAAGGGAGCGCTTAGAGGCGATCCCGTGAAAATTACCCAAAAATAGACAGTTTGCCTCTGGTCTTAATCGTGGGAGGTAACAGATTCCGAAGTTTTATGATAAGACAAAATCATAGAAATACTTACTGTTAAAACTGGCCATTTGCAGGACCACAACAACACGCTTTTTTCCCTTTTTCTTTTAAATTTCGACAGATCATGTCACTACCCTTGAGAACCGCTTATTCATAGGTTCTAGTTCTAGAGAATATGATAACATATAACGTGGAGTGCTTCTCGAGCATACTTTGATACAAGTATTCAACTTGAATTATAGATAAACGATGTACATGGCAGGAAAACGACCCGACAAAGCCTCCTTTTAAATATAATTACAAACTAGCAATCATTTTCGTAACGCGGGTTAGAAGACATGATACATTTAGACTTGTTTCATTGACATTTAACTCGTTCACCATATGTGGTGATCGCAGGGTGAATTACGAGAGAAAAGCAAGATAAAAGACGGGTGAAAGGAAATAAGTAGGGCTTACCAGCAGGGCCCGCCCACCTAACCTTGACAGTGACAGCCACTCACCAAGCAGCTTGTCGCACAAACCAAAGATTGACATTCAATTTCATGCTCCGACACAGCAAAATATTACAAAGCAAGCGCGACGATTAAAACTGCAGCATTAAAGGAAACATTATTACTACTATTACAATATGCAAGGCCACTTGCATAAGTAACTTCAAATGTTTCACGCTGTCGCATAAAACAAAACAAAAAATCTCGCCGCATGACTCATTCTTGAATATAGTAAGCCAGGAGTGAAAAGAAATGTGCATTAATGAAAGAACCCAGGAGAAAAAAAAAAGAAACGCTGAAAACTAAAAACGCAATCACACTATGCGTCACAGTTCAAGCGAATCTTGGATACATGGAAAACTAAAACACATCCAACAAAACAAACAAAACAACAAAAATCCTAAATAGGATATATCGATCCTTCACGGTCTTTGCCCAGTAAAGTAAGATCGCGAAAATAACAATGTGGACAAACGTGCAGCATGAGGTCTTCTAAAAACCACAGAAAGCATACCATACATGTGAGCTAGGAGTAAACGCGACCGGATTCACACACAGAGGAATGAACAGCAAAGAGGCAATGGGTCTTTGCTTACTACATTTTACAGAGCGCAGGTAACAAGACGTGACGTCAACACGTGATTCATTTTATCTGTCGGAGAAAGGTATAATATACCAAGACGTATCCTGGTGTTGAGAACGTGAGAGAGAAAAAGCAAGCTAGTAGAAACTAGGAAGGTCTGACATGGTATGCAGAGAGAGAGAGAGAGAGAGAGAGAGAGAGAGAGAGAGAGAGAGAGAGAGAGAGAGAGAGAGAGAGAGAGAGAGAGAGAGAGAGAGAGAGAGAGAGAGAGAGAGAGAGAGAGAGAAGTATATCTAATACAACAAACAAAACCAACCAAATTCATTTACGTTACGAATATGTATCCCATTCATTTAATCACAGCAAGTTGAACTGCATGGAATCAAGCCAATACATGCGGCGACATCAGACTCTGTTAAGAGGAAACAAGCCGGCAGAATAGAGAGGAATGAGGGCTGCATTATCATTTCATAGCAACTAATCTTGTCCGCCAATATGCAGTGATCTCCAGGTGAATCTAGAGGAACACCAAGGTGAAAGAGTTGAAGGAAAGAGAAGAGGAGGAGGGGGTGGGGGGGGGGCTACCGTAGCCGCTCGCCAACAAACAAAACCAACCAAATATATTGTATCTGATGTATCGTTCATTCATCAATATCGTCCACACCTACTCTTGGCAACTGAATGGAACTAAGCCACTTCATCTTATGTAGTGATTCCAGGCTCTATTAAGAGGAAACAAGATGACAGAACAATACCCCTCCTCCTCATACCCGCACAAAACTATCCATGCATCCAAAATAAAATATAAAACACACACACAACAAACGCATTCACACAAATAGTGACTCTCCATAAGAACTAGACGCAAGGGGAATTCTGAAACACCCCCATCTTCTATACCCTGAAGCAATTGGGAGTATGGTTAGGGACTCGTCACAGGCGATGAAAGCGAGGAAGTCTGTGTAACAGCTAGACCATCAATCAACTAATCGCTCGCTACTCACTTTCTCTCGCAAACGAGCTCTCGCCTACTGCTACTGTACTGTAAAGAATAACACTGCGATGTGTAGGGAGTCGTGGCCGACGGATAGGGACTACTACACATTATTACCATAATATGTTGACTAACAGACATTCATTTTGTTATCCGTTGATAAGAACTGCAAAAATACTGCGAATATAAATATCGGTAGATGTATAACCTAAGTGTGTGTACACCATACCAAAAAAAAAAACTTGACAAGGGATTCACATGATAGCGAAAGCTCTCAATGACTTTAAGCAGACCATCGAATGACCATGGCAAAAAGGTTACACTTAAATAAATGAGTTTATGAGGTCAACAGTCCCCCATTCGAGCATAAAACAATGAGTTTTCTTTTATGGTGTGTAATGAATACAATGAGAATACACCACCACTGCAAACCCCCTATCCCATCTTTCCAACGTGTTTCAGGGAGAAAGCACGGCAGATCAACTTAGGTCATCAAGTGGAAATGAAAAGAGAGGGGGAAGGAGTGCCCAAGGCGACATACATGACGAAATAAACGAGGGTCCATAAATAAATAAAATCCACCATGCCTTTAAAAGTGGCCAACCTCCCGCGTCACACAGACGAGTGTGAGAACACAATATATCTAAACGCAAGCTGGCAATGCACAATGGAGTAGTGCTAGTAGTAGTACATACATGTGCTAGTAGTAGATCTGTGTGTGCATGCAATAGGATAGATACGTCAACGGGTGTTTGAAGCCTGTGTTGAATAAACGAAGCACGACTCGGGAGCTTTCCGAGAAGGTGAGAGAGCGATCTATACAGCAATACACAAAGAAACATGAAACAGACGGGCGAGAGAAAATGTAAAAGGTGAAGAAAAAAAAAGAACCACAACAAACCGGCAGCCAGGTGTAACTTCAAGGACCGGTCACATGCAGGTAACCTTAGCGGTACCTTCATCACCCCTCTGCTTCGCGGCTTAATGCTGGCAGAAGTGGCACGCATAAATTCGAAGCAGCCTCTGGTACTGGAGTCCCCAGAGGTTGTAGACAGAAAGAACGAAAGGTAGAAAGAAGGAACGAATAGAAGAAAGAAAATAAGGAAGTTTTAAGTGCTGTTACCTTCCTCCATCCACGAGGAACAAAGAACCGAGCATACGGTACGTTATTGCAGGGAGGAGGCCAGCCATGTTGGATGAAATAAAACACAGAAGAGAGCAAAAAAAAACAAAACAAAAACCGAAGGAAAAAGTACTCGAATGATATAGAAAAGCAAAACGAATGTAATTATAAGGCAGACCATTCAAGGGCTGGAACATGTAGGAAAAAGAAAATATACAATCTAAGGAGAAAAGTTGAGAGAGAGAGAGAGAGAGAGAGAGAGAGAGAGAGAGAGAGAGAGAGAGAGAGAGAGAGAGAGAGAGAGAGAGAGAGAGAGAGAGATAGAGAGGAGAGAGAGAGAGAGAGAGAGAGAGAGAGAGAGAGAGAGAGAGAGAGAGAGAGAGAGAGAGAGAGAGAGAGAGAGAGAGATTTTTTTGATCCAAAGTGATTATAATATGAACTGGTTTTGATACTTCCAGAATATACATGACTATTTAAAAAAACACCCATCCCAAAAAAACAAACACACCAAAACAATCTTATATAACTATAACCCTCTGTAAAATCAAAGCAATTGGAATTAGATTAGTTTAAGAATGAAAGACAATGCCTGAAAGCACAAGATGATACATATATAAATATAAATGGGTACAGAAGAAAAAAGAACCAATTACTAGAATGTGAAAGATAAGTGGGAGAGCAGGAATGGAAGGAGAAGGCAAGCGGGTGCAAACAAAAACTAGCTTCTTTCTTAAAAAATTACCATAAACTCATGAAATTATGTTTTGATCTCAGGGCGGATAAAGAGAAACACCAAGACAGTAAAATGAAATGGCTAGAAGAAAGAAGTATTACCAGCAACTGTCAAATTTCGAAAGAACTTGGCCAAAACGGAAAGAATAAAAAGAAAAAAATAAACAAGAAGGAAGAAGATTGATGCGAATAAAACAGAATTGAAAGAAGAAGAAGAAGACAAAGAAGAAATTAAATACAAGAAGAAAAAACAACAACAAATTGACAGCAAGAGAAATGTTCTGAAGCACAAGAGAGGACTCAACAATAGGAGCATGGCTACAAGTAAGCCAGAGAGATTTTGGTTAACTGAATGAAAATATGGTAAATTACAAGAGATATCAGCAAGAAGATGGATAGATGTAAAAGTAAAAAAGAAGGGCAGAAGTGCAGTATCATACTATATGAATTAAACTAATAACCACCAGCAAGTATGCTAACCTGCATTCATGCGCCCCATTTGGCAGTATGTGTGAAAAACAACCATAAAATATATGCCAACTAGCTCTGGACAACTATCTGGTTAGGTCAGACAACATAACCATGATTAAAAATCATCAAAGCATTCCCAGTATCAAGAGCAAAAAAAATGCAGATATATAATAATTTATTATAATGGAATACTGTTGCATGACAATTATATCAAGTCATCATTGATTACGCAGATTAATCTATTTTGAGTTTTCTTTCACCTTAACAATACTACAGAAAAAGTTTCAGGCACATCTATTCATACATTTAATAATAAAAATACATAGTATTAGTACTCTAAAGATTACAAAACTGTATGATAAGTTGTGAAATGAAATAATTTGTAACAAAAGAAAACAAAAAAAAAAAGAAATAAAAAAAAGGAAAGAGAGACAAAAGAAACAGGTCCTTTTTTAAAGGAGAGCAATAATATTCACACCATACAATACATCATTCATACATCATTGCCCTTGTGAAGCTAATACAACGACATGATGACTCATATATGTTAATACTAGTTTGAGAAAAACATACATTAAATTAAAGCACATAGAGGAACACTAGGCACCAACATATCGCTTCCATTCATTTCTGTCTTGGGATATCCATTTCAACGTGTGCCATTACTTTCTTGTTTGCACCCCTTCGTCTTCTAACATATAGGTGATAGATGTTTAAATAATGGCTGGGACCCTACTATGGAACTTCTTCCTGTTCTAGATAACTTTTCTTTCTTTCTACTTCCTTGGTGTCCACTTTAAAGCTGAGAATGGATGTCTTGATTTTTCAATAAGGATGTGTCCAAGCCATCTCCATATTTTTTTAATAATGGTGTCACTCATCCACAATGCAAGATCATTGTTTGACACCTTATGTTCCCATCAGATCATTGTGCATTAAATATCAGTTATTATAGAAGGCAGGAAAAAGTTCAGTGCATCAATTAGAAAATTAGATTGTGGAAGAATGACCAACAAATGAAAGAGAAATTCCTGGCCGAAGCTGGGTCTCTTATAATCTTTAATATGATACATAATGTACAAAATAAAAATAAGGATCATGTGTGCAAAAAGAATTCTCTTGACTATGACCTTACCTAATAAAAGTATTTGATCATGATGGACCATAAAGGAATACTATCAAGTGCCTTTCTGTAATTACATTAATAACCTTCTTTCGTGTCTCTTGAACTAATAAAATCTAGATCTAGTGTCTTTTTCACTTTCTGGTGGAGTGGGTGTTTTATTGAAATTTACTGCATCCACCAGATACAGTGAGCTCAAGTTGAATTAAGAGGTAAGAGTAAGACCAAGAGGAAATCATAAGCCAACGAGTGAAAGAACACAATGAGTATCTACTAGCAGCATCGAGCAAATGTGTAGAGGAGGGAGGGAGCGAGAGATAGAGATAGATAGATAGAGAGAGAGAGAGAGAAAGAAAGAGAGAGAGAGAGAGAGAGAGAGAGAGAGAGAGAGAGAGAGAGAGAGAGAGAGAGAGAGAGAGAGAGAGAGAGAGAGAGAGAGAGAGAGAGAGAGAGAGAGAGAGAGAGAGACAGAGAGACAGAGAGACAGAGAGCAAAACATGATTCACAACAAGGTCGAATTTTCAACTCAAAGAGACAAGTTAATATTATTGACTAATAAATGAGTCATCATTCGTCAAATTGCCTCTTGACAAAGTGAGTTCATTATCGTTGTAAACAGACCAAAACCACCAATAAAAGAAGGAAAGAAACCTAACGAAATAAAACTCGTAAGCGCAATAGACATGAAAAAAACCCAGGGATATCGTTTGTAGTTGTTGCAAGGAAATAAATAAAGTAAAAAACAAAACTAGACTTAAATTTATGTTGTCGCAGAGAGCATCGAAAGATAAGGTGTTGTTAGGCTACAGTCCTGGTAATAGATTCGCCGGTTGAATCCGGCTTCCTAACATGCTGAGCATCATAATATTAAATAATAATAAACTGACCTTTGGTAATCTCTGCAAGAATTTGAGTTTTATGGTCTTCTGAAAACGGCTCTCCAATAATAAGAAGTAGAGTTGCTCCAGGAGAACCTAAACCTTGGTCTTCCGAATCCATTACGCGCACGTCAAAGCACACAGATTTAGTCACAAGGGTTAAACTTCGATAAAGGCAGAAAACGAATGAGCCTTGCGATGAAGTTCACTGTCTGCTAGGCTTGGCATCTGAGAATAGCCGAGAGCGGCGCGGCGCATTGAGGACTTCCTGCTAGGGCCGTCGAGAATTCGCTAGAAATGTCTTACTTCACTGGATTGGTGTAGTATTTTTACTTATGTCCAATGAAAAGTGTTGTAACAGTTCAATGTTCATAAAATACAAAAATATGACGGGAAATGATCGAGAGAACGAAATACGATTTGTACTACACTTGACTAAACTAAAAGTCAAGACTTACTGAACTTGTCGACTGTCAATCTTTAATGTAAGAATTTGGATTTCATTATTTATTGTCAAGAGATGACGTACTTTTTTCTTATTTTAAACTAGATCTTTCATAACATATTCACTTTAGATACAGAGAATAGTTAATATACTCTAAGCTTATTGTGTAAGGTGTCAAATAAATACATCTCTAGATCTAGATTCCAGATTTCTAGAGTAGATCTAATAGTGTAGAGTAGTAACAACAATGACTTTGTTGCAGTGAATTCATTACATTTGCAGTGAAGCACATTTTCATGTCAAAAGTCTTTTGCTTGTGAGAGACATGAAAGACCTCTTGAATGTGTGTTTTTATAATATTTTTTATTTGATGCCATTGATTTGATTGATATCCTGTGTCACAGCAGAAAATCCCTATGAAAAGCGGTTTCAGATGTACCACCTTTACCTTACTTTTTACAAACCATCATAGGCCAAGGTCTACCTGTTTTCAAGTCAGTACTCAGTTCACTCACGCGTATAAATAACAAAGTGGGTACATAAACCACAACATCAGAACATGTTCAGCAGACGTCAAAATACTTCAACGCATCATTTATAAAAGGGGCTTAATAAAATTAGTGCTGTAAAATTCGGTCTCATGAAGAAAATGTGCATTTTGGCTGCGAGAAATTTAACGGAGACTACTGTAAATGTTTTCTTTTTTTCTTTCCTTTATTTGTTTCTAAAAATGTTCACTAGCGGTATACATACGGAAACACTTGTTTGCACATCCCAGCTTCACGGTACATCGGCTTGTAAATAATCATCATTCATATGTCATTTAGAATTTAGGAGGCTTGAAAGGAGTCAAAATCTTCAGTGATGCGACATAGAAATAGAATTTATGATGAACTGGCAAGAAAATGAAGGGTAATATCATTAAAATATCACATGTTATGCTTTATGTTCAGTTATTCCCAAGTCCTAACACCTAAAAACAACATGATAACATTTTGGACAGAGAAAACAAATGTGGAATATTTGAGAGTCAACGGAAGAAGATCTTAACATCTTCTGAGGAATGCCATGGCCCCCGTCATGTCATCCTTTTTTACCAAAGGTTATGATTATAATCTGCAAACATTTGGTTCTTCTGGCTCATTTCAATATTGTAGGCCTTTAATGGTTTTGAACAATAATGAAGAAACAAATCTCGAATTGAAGATTGTGGATACTATTTAGCCTGTGGCTTGTTGCATTGATTGTCATATTATATGATGGCTCAACAAAAGGAGGAAATATTAACAGAAGTGTTATGAATTTTTATAACTGCAAGAATTACTAAGTCAAGTAAAAGCATTATTTAAAACATGATTTTTTTCTCCATATTGGTAGACTGTGGTAACTGCAGGTTATTCTGTACTTTTATTCATTCCATTTGAAAAAGTATGTATAAAGATTTATTCAGAATTAAAGTTAGATTGTATCATAAAGAAGAAAGGCAAAGTTGTTCTTGTAAAATTATCATTGTATTCTATCTTAGAATAAGTAAATATCATATAGGTACAAATATATATAATCAAATAATTAGAATATAAACATATTATAAATGTTAATTTTTTCCCAGTGTGACCTTGATCATGGCGGCCGAACCAATGGAGATTGATGATTCTTTGTATAGGTATGTATATAATATTATAATATATATCGTGTAAACCCCCCAAAAATTGTCCCAACTTTGTGAGGAATCAGACATTTTTGCATTGACTGTAAAAAGGTTCAGCTTAATTCATTCGGGTTTGAAGAAAATATGAGAATTGCTGTTGAAAAGACAAATGTTGAGTATGCCAATGGATTCAAGTGTGAGAATCAAGCTCATCAGACTCCATGTAACTCAATCAAGAGCAATGTTGATTTTAGGCCTAGAATTATATCCAGTTCATGATTTGTATTTACATCAGACGATAAATTGAGTCATATTACTTCATGTCTTTAATCCTGAGCTTTGTCGGTCAATGCTTTAACTCTCGATTGAACTAAAGGTGTGCGGGTCAACTTTCCATTCTAAATTCTGATATTTTCAATTTGCCTAAAATGTAATTTTATCGAAGATTTTAGATCTAGATCTTGACCTACATAGGCTAGAACTATGATATATCAACGATGGTATTTAGTCCATCTGATAAAGCAGTCATTGAAACTTTGTACGAGAAGAAAGGATGGAGAAGGACTCAAATTTCATGTAAAGAAACCCAACTTTTTCATAAGAATGATTCCTTTGTTCGGAGTAATCTCAATTATTACATTTGCCTCGGCCATCAAATCGTACAAATGAAGATCGATGTGGAAAGGTTTATCACACAACAAAATGTAGATCAATTTTGATATTTATTTACACATCAAATCTTGAATTGTTGGCCTACATAGATCTAAAAAATCAAGCCATAACTAGCATGAATCATGTGATCGGATTTGACCTCTGGCTTCTTGTAAGTTATATGTTGACCTAGAAATTAGATAAACGTCTTCAGGGGTAGTGATAGATTAGGTCTACATGTGTATACCAGGTTGTTTATTCTTTATTCTAGTTTGTTAATTGGACAGACGTCTCCGATTAATGGCGGTAGACAGTCATAGTCTAAGACTGTATATACCTCTATATATATATAATTTCTGTGAAGTCGCACTGATTGTAGATGATGGTGATTGAAATATATATGCTATGCATTTTTTTCTTCAGACAGACTCGTAGAAGATGCTGCTTATATTCTGTAAATTGTTTTGAATCTTAAATAAAAATTTGATTGACATAAGTATATTCTTATGATCACAAATATTGTTACTTGTGGAATGAGGAGTACAACAACTATAATGTTTCATTTTTGATGATGTAAATTTCTCAAGTTTCTAACAAAAGTGTCTAATGTTACTTTTCCATTTGTTTCTTTACTATAAATACATTTCTCATAAAAATTATTCTCAGTCGGCAGAGATATGTTCTCGGTGACAGTGCAATGCAACGCATGGCTGCATCCAAGGTCCTGATCTATGGCATGGGTGGCCTAGGCATAGAGATAGGTAAAATTGTATTACCAGTCCTTTGTTAATATATAAAAAAAACATTGAATGTTCTATAAATGTATCATAAACTATTTTAAAAATCATATCAAAAGCTAAAGGGTAATATGTTTTGTTTTTGTTTTTTTTTTGACATAAATGTCATTGTAACATTTGAGAATTTTTCTTATTTAACGATTTTTGATGACGTTAATATTGATGTTCAAGAGTTGATATGTATGTATTATATGTATATATGTGTGTGTATATATACATATACAAACATAAAAAAAAAAAAATATATTGTCCAGGTAAAATTCAGCAGAAAAAGATGTTTGGTCCTTTAGTTAGATCTACTGTAGTATCATCATCATCAAAGCCTTTCACCCCTACCAGGGTATAGGCCACTGACAAGAGATTTCCCTCTACTGGGAGATCTTTGTAAGCTCATTCCAGCTAACATCCGATCTTTTCTGGTCCTTTTCTATCCTCCATCTCCAAGTGTCCTGTGGCCTACACTGGTGTCGTCTTCCTTGTGGATTCCATTGTAATGCTTGTCTTGTTACATTTGAAGCAGACTTTTGTAAAGTATCTGATCTGTCTCTATCGTCTTCTGCCTTGAGCATTTTCTATGTTTCCTTTTCAGTTCTTCTCATGGTTCTTCATTCCTAACTCTGTCTCACTAGTTAATCCTCAAGATCCTTCTAAAACATGCATTGATAAGGGATTGAAGTTTCTTCATCATCCCTGATGTGGTCTTTTAAGTCTCTGCTCAAGTGGGGTGTCCTGGATGCTGGCGAGTTTATTTGATGATGCGTTAATTTTCAGTATCTTAGTTTTTCCTTCATACATGTGAAGGCAAGTAGAGCTTGCTAGCTTGCTTAACTCTTCAGTTTAATTTGGACCTGTTGCAGTGAGTGGGAGAATAAGACCAGATCCTCTGCGACATCTAGATCATTTAACTGGTACCACAAAATTCATTGGATGTCATTCCTTATACTGTTTATAGTCTCTTTCATGATCCAGTCAATGGTTAAGATGAAAAGGAAAGACGAGAGGATACACCCCTGGCGAATGTCTGTTGTAACGTAAAAGCCCTTAACAAATGTCTCCTCATGGAAAACTTTACATGTCATTCCTTTGCTTGGACAAGGTTCACACATATTTCTGGGGAATGCTATAACTACGCATTATTTTCCAAATTATTTGTCAGTCATCGCTATCAAAGGTCCTCTCAATGTATACAAAATTGATGATAACTGAGGAATTCCAATCTTTGGATTGTTCTACTATAATTCTCAAAGAAGCGATTAGGTCCGTCCATGATCTGTTCTTTCTGAATCCAGCCTCCTCATCTCTTAGCTTTTCACCTACTACATTCTTTATCCTTTCTAAGATAATTTTGTTGAAGATCTTTTCTGAAATCGACAGCAAGGTTATTTCCGTGAAAGTTGTGGCAATTAGTTAGGGTGCCTTTCTTTGGAAGTGACCTTCTATCCAGTCGTCTGAGGCCTATTTTTCAATCGAGATTTTGGTGAATAGTTGATGTAGAATGTGTACAGTAGTTGGGATATCTGCTTTCAGAGCCTCTGGCAGGATTACGTCTGGTTCACTCGCCTTGACTGATTTAACAGGTCTGATTACCATCAAAAAATTTTTATTTGATGGCGGGCCTCTGTTGATTGTTAGGTCCTTTCTTGCTGGTAAAATATTCAGTGGGTTCACATCATGGTCTGTTTAAAAGCTGATTGAAATGTTCCTTCCATCAGTTTTTATTTGTTTGTCACTCTATATGTATATTAATTAATTTACTTGTTTAGTTTTGTCTTTAGTGATTTATATTTTCTTTGTTCGTTGTTTTTACAGCAAAAAACATTGTGCTTGCTGGTATCAAGGTAGGTGATTTACATTTCCCCTTTCAAACGACACCATCTTCAGTTTTCAGGAAAGGTATTTTGATTCAATCTTAAACAATGAATGATAAATAGGGACGTCTTACATTCATCCTTTAATCTGGCTCATCTTTCAGTCATTCTTTCTTTTTCTGTGATGAAATAGTGTCTTTGAATCCTGAGTGTCCAAAAGCTGAGGTTGATAAGTTTTACAGTGACTGAGTTGCTCTTTGGTTTGGTGGTAGGAAAGGGAAGTTGGGGGGGGGGGGGGGGTGTTTTGCTCTTTGTTGTGTTGGTAGGTTTTTTTGTTCTCAAAGAAGGAAAACAATTGAGAGGAGAGGACAAAATGAATTTGGTCTTCAGCTTTTCCATCTCGTTGAAAAGGTTTTTGATTAAACTTGATATTGTGGAAAGCAATGGAGGGAAGGCATTCTCTCTTAAGATTATGGTATGAAGGAATATTTTACACCAGAAATGACATGTGAAAAAATGTATTTGTTCACCCTTTATAAGAATACAAATTAGATTCATTTTTAAGTTCACTCAATATTTGCATTTATTTGAGTTATGGATAGGGTGTTCAAGAAGTTGATGTAGTAAGCACTGCTGAAGCCACTCATTGTTGTTTACCTATTGTTGGATTTTAAGTAGTGAGGCTTACTTTTTAATTGGGCTTTGTACTATAATAGATATTTCAAGTATTAATAGTGAGGTAAATCTTTTCTTAGAATCAGAATTAAGGTACAGAACTGACATATTCCTTACTTATTTGTCCTCTTTCTTTTCTGCTGGATTTCAGTCTCTAACTGTACAAGATCCTAAATCCACAACTTTGCAAGATTTGGGAACACAATTTTTTCTCACAGCTGAGGATGCAAAAGCTCAAAAAATAGGTAGGGAAGAAATCAGTATTGTCTTTTCTTTATTTACTAAAAAGAACAGGATTTTTTTTCTTCTTTGTTGTATTTGCTACAATTTTCTCTGCTTTATCATTCTGAAGACCACCCATTTTACATATTAATGATATTATTTTTGTGTAAAATCAGTAGTCTCATCAAAGCGTTGTTTTTTTTTTGGTCGTGTTTGAAAACATACCAAGTAACAGGTCTTGAACCCCAAAAACAGAACTCTTCTACCATTTGCTGAGTATGCTATAGTTTGTCATTGCATACATTTGTTGAACCCTTAATTAATTAATTAGTTGATTCGTTCATTCATGTGACAACATTTTTATTTTTAAAGGAACTGACACTAACTAGTTGTTACTAAATGCATGATTTTGATTAGTTTAAAGCAAAATGATTTGTATTTGTAGTCTTGAAGAATTTACCAATAAATGATTTATCATTTTATCTTTCTTTTGGTTAGTGATACTTTTGGCTAAGGGGATAGTGTTATTTTCTCTGTGTACTTTGTACCGACTGAGACTGTGAAAGGAAGATTGTGTATGACAGAGTTTATTTTGTTGTTCCAGAGCTGAAGCCAGTACCCAATTGTTAGCGGAGTTGAATCCCTATGTGTCAATCTCAACCATGACACAGGAATTGACAATGTCATCAAGTCTGGATTACTTGACAAATTATCAAGTGAGACTTGCAAATGAATATTGAAACTAACAAGACTTAAAAAAATTCATCCATTTAAAATGTTGGTATATTATTTTTTTTTTTATCACTTTATGTGAAGTTAATATATCACACATAAATATAGTGTTGAGCTTTCAGTATCTCCGGCATAAAAAAAGAGCTGTCTTATTTAGTGTGACTGAACTAATATATTTCAATATCATTGCTGCCAACCAGTTCGTAAAAAACATATTTTGTATGTTTTCTTGGCATTTAGTCTCTATGTTTACTTTGAAAAGCATGTATTGATATGAGGGTTTACTGTTATTTTTGTTTAAAGAAATCCAAAGTCAACAGTAGAGATTCAGAGAGATTGCGGTGAAAGTTATTTATGCTTAATTCAAGTAATGTATTGTTAAATTATCAATGTTTTCTGGAATATTACAGGGTGTTGTGTAAGTTAGAATTAGTTCACACAGTCTGGGTTTTTTTTATTTGAAAAGGTTGGCAGCTATGAAATATGAACATATGTTTGTTTTTTAATTTATGGTTTTACCTGAAATTCTTGAAATGTGAAATTGGTATTTTGATAAGAAAATAATTTATTTCTGTTGTTTATGATAATCAATGGAATGAACAGTAACTCACCTATTTTATGCTAAATTCTTTTCTGAAATATCTTTCATTTTATGGTCTTTCACCGTTACTTGTTATGATCAGTTTAAGGTAAAGTCAATGAACCGTCCATGCATAGGAATGCAGACCAGATCTCTTACTAACTTTTTGTTGCATTTTGAGATCTGAATCTGATGTTGGATGTTAATGTCATCTTGTTTTTACTTTCTACCAGTGTGTTATTCTAACAGAGTGTCCACTATCCATTCAGACACGAGTGAATCACTTTTGTAGATCATGTAATCCTCAAATTAAAGTAAGTATATCATACTTTTAGATGTAATTGTAATTAAACATTATTATTCAGTCATGAGTGAGCGGTTGGTGGGGCCTACTGGTAGGTCCTACTTCTTTCCTTTCACCCTTTTACTTATCCTTTCATCATGCCATTTCCTCTTAATTCACCCGAAGACCATTGCAAAGGGTTGATGAGGAATTTTCTAATTAAACAGACAAATCAGGTCATAAAAGAGGTGATTATTTGCCAATTTCTCAAGACATATGTGGCCTGGATTGCAAATCAAACTAGTTTTATTTAGTCTCATTTTGTCAAGAAGAATACTTGTATTGAAGACTTATAAGAGAAAGACATGACTATATGGGTTGTGGAGAGATAAGCAATGACAAATAGGTTTATATATAGATCTCCACGAGTTTTATTTTTAAAAATATTTGGTGTATATTATATCCCTGTTTGTAAAGATAGCTTTTGTTATGAAATATCCAAATGATGATAAAATAAATTGACATACATATTTTCTCAATTTAAAAAATAAGCCCTGAAGAGAAGTGGCATGAATGAATCACTGTTAAACAAATTTTGTTTTGTTCAGTTCATCTCTTCAGATGTCCTGGGAGTTTTTGGCTCAATTTTTGTAGATTTTGGTGATACCTTTGAAGTGCTGGATCCAAGAGGAGAGGAACCCAAAGATGTGTTCATTGGTGATGTTACAAAGGTATTGACATATATGAGTACAATAATTCACTCCTTCAGATCCCTGTACAAATTTATTGGGTTCATTTTTGCATCCTCTCAAATATTGTTCATGTTTATTTCAAAGCGATGAAATCTGACTATACATAAATATGTACTGACAATTAAGAATTTTCTGCCAGAGGTTTTCATATGATGCTTTGCTTAAAATCTTGGTGTGTGATTTCATTCAAATGTTTACTGGATGAATTCACTGGCATGAGAAATAAATCAAAGGAGGAAACCTGCCTAAGAAAGTGACCCTATTTGAACTTTGGAAAGTTAAATTTTCAATGACACCATATGAATTTCAAGATGTTCTGAAGATATCTGCCTCAGAGAGTGACCCTATTTGAACTCTGGAAAGTTAAAAAAAAAAAATCGATAATGCCATATGAAGTCACGATGTTTTAAAGATATCTGCCTTAGAGAGTGACCCTGTTTAACTCTGGAAAGTTAAATTTTCAATGACACCATATGAATTTCAAGGTGTTTTAAAGATATCTCCCTAAGAAAGTGATCTCATTTGAATTTAAGATAGTTAAATTTTCAATGGCACCATATTATGAATTTCAAGATGTTTGCGAGGGACTTTTCTACCTCACCAATAAAGTGCTGTGCATTTACTAAAGAGGAGGTTTTAGATTCATGTGTTGATATTTAATAAGCTTTTCTGATAAGGAAACAATCTCTAATTTTCCACGATTGTTAAAAGATAATGTTTTCTCTTTATAAAACATATCCCCCTAATTACTGCACCTTAAAGAAATGTATTCTCTGCTATAGAGGAAGCAATGCCAGCCTAAGATTTCAAACAGAAGGATCATGATTTGTTGTAAAAAATGCATTTTGTGTAATTGCAGGGTAATCCAGGCGTTGTAACGTGTCTAGAGGACCAGATGCATGATTTAGAGACAAATGATGTGGTCACCTTCAGAGAGGTGAAGGGAATGACCAATTTAAACGGAAAGCAGTTCCCTATCAAAGGTAAGACTACGTTTCTCTATTCGCCAATCTGAACTCCATGGATTGCACTTTTTGGGAAGTGGCTACATGTCTACCAGTTTGATGAGTTATCATGTAAATATGGGGGGGATTTATTGTTTATTGTTGTTAAGATATTCATACCCATTTAACAATAATAATGCATTGCATTTATGAGATATTGCATTTTACACTGACAGTCAACTAGATATAAGCAAACTACATTGATAGAAGTTAAAAGATCACACTTTGTTCAGGGATGTAAATCTTTCAGATTTCCTCTGATTTTAGATTATTTGAGGTTTTGTAGTTTTAACATAGTTTCCTCTTAAGTTTCCTTTTTTTCCCTTTCACTAAAATTCTTCTATGCTCGCTGTTATGCATAGGTGAGATGGTTTAGCACAACAGGATAAAATTCCAGACTCCAGGCCCATCGCCGATTTTTATACTTATCATCTGCGGAAGCACGCTGCTTTATTTCAACTGTGACTTTCATGACTAACTACAATTTCCATACTGATCCATGAGGCCCTACTACTCACACGAGAAGATTTCAGATTTAAAAATCGGAATCTTCTTTACTTCCTTCAGATTTTTCAGATTCTTTAGTCTGAAATCTACTAACGCATTTGTTGTGGAAGTAGCCTTTCACGCAACAAATTTTGGGATAGATTTAGACAATATTGAGATACACTGATTTACCTCTCTGCAGTCGGACGTTTCAGTTGTGAATGTGACCTGCGGTCGCCAATTTTTCATTCTTTCATTCTAGGAAAATCGAAGCTAAGTCATTTTAAATTTCCTATTGCGTTATTTGCGATTTATATTAGAATCCTTTTTGTGGGTTATTGTGATTTAATAGTCTAATCTAGAGCTAGACAAGATTAAGATCGATCTGCTTAAGTGAGATGACCTAGATTCTTTATCTGTAAGATCTAGATCTAGATTTTTATTATAACAGTTTGACAGCCTAAATCTAAGCTGTAGCTTTCCCTAGGCCATAGCTTGGGTTAGTATATCAGCGTATAAATAGACCTAGCTTGTTAACAATTTAAAATTATTTCTTGCTCGCGTTCCAAAGAATTTGAGATCTAAATCTAGATTCTAGTCAGATAGAGAGATCTTGAAAATAAGCGCGCCCGTTGTCAATCTAGATTTTAGATTCTAGACAGACAGGCTATTTTATGATAGATCTGAAATCAATCTAGTAAGATCTATATAAGATATATCTAGATCTAAGTATAATTGTTATCTAAATGCCTAGAAACTACAAGACTAGATTTAGATTACTAGGTCTAGAATTTGTCACACCCATTTTCTTCATTAACTTTAATAGAGCTAGAGTTAGATTTCTAGATCTACTTGGTAGTCTAGTTAATATAATCAGAATTGATTGAGAATTTTGCTATAACTGTTATAATAACAAGCAAATCTTCAAAACAACTAATTCTAGATCTAGGTTAAAGGTAAGCTAGCTCCAGAATGTAGATCTAGACAATTTAACAAATTCGGGATGACCTGTCAAAAGTTAAGGGTTAATGATTGGGATTCACCAGTAGATGTGATTGATCTAGATCTAGCTGTCAACTTAGGATTGTAATGATGAATTCCTTTCTAGTTATATCAGGAATGTTGTGAAAGATGGCTTTGCTTGGTGCTATTATTGTGAGTGTGAGATTAAATATGATACAGGAGGTGTTCAGTGTCCGAAAGTTTCACATTTCAGAGACTTTCAGATTTTTTTTCATTTGCTATTTACATCCCTGCATGTTCATTGTCTGTGACCAAGCTCATCGCTTACGTAAAGCAACTAAAACGGGGGACTCAGTAGTCCAGATGCCAGATGTTGACCTTTCAACTAAAGGTCGTGGGTTCAAGCCGACAGGTTGAAAGGGTTTTTCAAGCTTTTTTTTATAGTAAAACCTTCCCCCTTGGTACAGGTAGGTGGACCGGTATTCAATTCCATTGGATGTGGATGATAAAGGAGGTCTCGTATTCAGGTCACAACACTTTATGCATGTTAACGAACCCTCAGCTGTTTACAGGGCAGTCTGGGGAAAAACAAAATCCTACCAAACCCCCGAGATCACCTTAGTTGTGGATGTGGGTAAAATCAAAATCAGTGCACCTAAAAACTGTATAGGTCATTGAAGATCTTCTGAAAAAAGTTTTCATTGTGCCGATATGCTTCCATTATTTTCAATAAAATTGTGTTATTCCTTTCCTTTTCTTTGCCAGTCATAAATTCGTTTTCATTCAGCATATGTGACACAACTGATGCTAGTTATGGTGACTACGACAGTGGTGGCATCATCACTATGGTCAAAGTGCCCAAACACATGTCATTTGTAAGCCACTAATTTATTTTATGCTCTCAGAAGAATTTAATGTTTGTTGTTATATTAAAGGCGTAAATTTATGTGCCTATTTTTAAAACTTTTCTAGGTTATGGAATATTTGAAAAGTTAACATCAGTTTTGCCCCTGACATAACATCAGTTTTGCCATTGAAAGAACTTTGATAATTTGTGCGATCAGTTTAATCTGTTTCTCTTGTAATAAAAGATAGATGTATGATTTCTATGGAAAGAATAAGTTTTAAGAAAAGGACAGATCCTGCTGTTTCTATTCTTTAAAGAATTTGGAATTATGGTTGTATTTGTGTAGGTAAGAATACTATTGTAGTATTGTGAGATTGTAATCACTACGACACTGGTTCAAACCCTGGCTGGCCTAGGTTTTTTCATATTGTTGTACTCTTAAAAAAGATATTTCACTTTTGTGTTCCCACTTGACACTTCTGAGAATGACTTACCAGCTGTAGACAGAGAAAGATTTTGTCAAAGTATGAAGTGTCTAGCAGAGAGCTTTTCTATATGCTCTCCAGGGAGTGAAGAAAAGCTTTGAATGAGATGGCCTGTTGGGGGTCTAAACGATTTAAAGTCAATGAGCCTGCACTTTTGTGTGGGGATGCAAACTATAAATCAATCTTTACTAAAGGTACTGTTTTTTTTTTTAGTTGATGATTAACGTTTCTTTAATTTTCAGACTTCCTTAGAGCAACAGATTGCAAATCCTTTGTTACAAACCCCTGATCTCACCAAGTTCAATGTAAGTCATGTTCACAAAGATATTTAAGTTCCATAACATAATATAAATACTTTTTTTGGATTCACTTATTTTGTTTCAAAGAAGTATAGATAATAAAAAATAAAATTCAGTTAAAATCCTGTTGAAAGTTTTCAGTTGAATTGTTTTGATACCACCTTTATTTAAATGTTGTTAATGCTTTGTTATTTGTTTATGCTTAAATCCTTTTATTTTGTTTCTATTCATCATAAATCCCTCTTATCTTTGCTTCAATATTTCCCTGTCACTGGAGGCACTGTACAGCTTGTGAAGTGAGAAACGTCATAAGAAGAGTTCAGGTCTTTTAGTCTATGGAACTCTTCTCTGAGAACTTCTGACAACTGCCCTCATAATCCAATAACGATCATTTGCTATGTATTGTTGGAAACATGATCTGGTAATTAATATTGTGCAAACCTGATCTGTTATACATATCTTCATATAACTTCCTGTGCACTCTTTTTCTTATCAACAGGTTCCACAAATATTACATTTGACTTATCTTACTGTAAATAAGTTCCTTGATGAGCAAGGATGTCTTCCCAAAGCATGGTACAGTGTCATTTGTTTTATTGGTTCTTTGCTTGTGTCAGCTTTTTTGTAGATTTCATTACTTGTGTTTATAAAGAATAGAAAAAAGATACTAATCTGGATTTTATATAATTTTGACGCCCGGTAAGTCGTTCATTTATTTATTCTTGATCAATTGAGTCATCTTTCCCCTTTTCATGCTTGTGATATGTAGATTTAAGTTTGCACAATTATTTTGAATTAGAGTTAACATAATCTCAGTACTGGACTTTTAAAATGAGAGAATTGCAAACATGTTTTAATGCTGTTTTTGAAATGGATCTTTTTCTAAGTCAGAGTTCAAAAGAAATCTGAAATTCTTGAGAGAAGAAAAAGGCAATAGATTACAGAGTAACGTATATACTGTGACCCTTTCATAACCCTAAGATTTTGTACAAATTGTTCCCTTTTAACTTCTTTATTTTATTAAAAAAAATTATTTATTTATTTTTATGTTCATGGAATTAGTAGTATTATAAATGACAAGTTCCTTACTATGATATACAGATATAGATTAAAAGAGGACAAGTTTCACTAACTCTCTATTCTAAACCTTCTCACTTTTGTGCCAACAGGGATGAAAATGACGCCGCCAAATTTGTGTCGAAAGCCAAAAGTATAAATGATTCGTTGCCTTGCAAAGTAAGTTTATCAGGACATTTTTTTCATTCTTTCACCTTTAGCTTGAGTGATAAACCAAACTACGTATCCTATTTATGTAGTTTGTTTTTTATGTAGTGAATGAATGAGTTTTTTTTCCTTTCTTTTTGTTTTTATGATTGATTAAAAATTCAGTAATTTTACTTACCTAATTTCAGTATTCCTTTATTAGATTTTTATCAGGGAAAAAGGTATGTATTGTTTGTGCCTATACAATTGAATTTTTTTTTCATATATGTAATGCATTTAAAAACTGAAGTTCAAAGTCTCAAATCTCATTTATGTTGAAAGAAAGATTCAGGATGAAAACATTGAATAGCTCCTCCTAAGGCACTGAAGGAACAATAGATCTATACTGACATAATATGTTTAAGTAAATGAAGCTTTGCTATTTTTGCAGGTGGACATTACTGATGATGATGCACGACTCATGTCATTGCTGTGCAAATGTGCTGCTGGTTGCTTTGTGCCATTGTGCGCAGTCTTTGGTGGAATAGTGGCACAGGAAGCTTTGAAGTCTTTGACTGGAAAATTCACCCCTCTCAACCAGTTTGTAAGTCTGCAATATATAAACATATCTTTATATGAAATTTCACACATAACTTTTATCTACTGAGTCAAATTCGTTTTGAATAAAGAAGAAGCAGAATCAAAGCAGAGACCCCCACCACCACCACATCACACACACACACAAATTAAAATGCTATATTCATTGAATGATATATCTATAATGAATAAAGTTTATCGAAAAGGAAGCTTCTATCACTTAAAGTTCTTTTTTTCTTAGGTTACTTTCAACAACTTTCCATTGTAATAATACATGTTATATCTCATTTTTAAATGGGTTTTCTCTGATGTTACGAAGTCAGTAAGTGATTTTTTTATAAAAAGGTTAAAGGTAGATTCTGTTTGTTAGTCCTTATTTTACAAAATAATGATAAATGGCCGTGAACATAAAAGATAAAAGGGAAAATTGATACTTGTTTTGTAGAAATCCTTTTATTATGATAGAAGTAAAATCCTTTTATATTATGACACAAAGGCAGTTTAGCCTTCTGTTTTTTTTAATTTTTATGTTTTACATCTTTACTCATTGCAAAGGCCTTAGAAGGTCTTTAAACATTTTTTAAATTAATCTCTTTTTCAACACTCACCAAGTACTGTCTTCTGATCATTGAAATTTATTTTTTACCAAATTTCAGTTTTACCTTGGCTGTAAGTGAAGTCATACCCCAAAATGATGGGATAAATGTAGGCCAATTCCAAATCAGGTACCTTAAATTGTTGTCACTTCGAACAGTACTGCAAAGCTTAACATAAGATATTTTCATATGCAGTCATCTTTTGTCTGAGAGTATTCTCCTAGGCCCTAGGAGACAAGAGACTAGTAGTTTTTATGAGAAGAAGTTTTCAGATGAATATAGGTAAAAGTGCCCAGTCTTTTCGTCTTTGTTCTTTATTGGGTCTTTTTTTGAACAACGTTTTTTTGTTTGTTTGCTTGTTTGCCATTTGATTTTTGGGTGGAGTGCTGGAATTGGGGATAGCAGCTTTAGACATTAAAAACCATTAGTAGTTTTATTTTTATTTGTTCTTTCTTTCTGTATCAGCTCCGTTCTACCTTCCGGTGTATGAGTCTTAGATGCCCGAAATGATCTTTCTCCAGGCTGCTCTGTCCTGACATTTTCTGTTTCCTTCCATGAAAGTTAAATTTCTTTGCGTTAATGCCCCTTTTAGATCTTCTTCCCACCTTTTCCGCGATCTGCCTTTTGGTCTTTTACCTTGAGTTTTAGCACTGTATACTGATTTAGCTATTCTATTGTTATTCATTCTGTTAACATTCCCAAACCATCTCAGTTGATTCATTTCTCTTATCTTCTGCTTTGTTTTGATCTCTTATCTGATTTTGTCTCTTTTAGTTTTCCCTACTACTCTTCTTAGATATTTCATTTCGGCTGCCTGCACTCTACTGTATTCCCTACTGTCTAAGGCCCAGGTTTCACTGCCATAGAGCTGAGTAGGACAATAAACTGTATACTGCCATTTTAGTTTTTGTTGACAATTCTTGTTTACCTACAAATGCCTTTCCTAGATGGTTATATTGCACTTGCCTTTTGGATTCTCTGGCTGATTTCGTCTCTTAGTTTTCCCTCTGAGTTAATCATTACTCCTAAGTAATTGTAGCTTTGAACTTGTTCTAAATTCTCCCTGCCTAATTTAAGATTTTGTGTTTTAGCTTCCCTAGTATTGTTTTGGTTTTCTTTGAATTTACTCTCATTCCTTTTTTTATTTAATTCATTATTCATTATGTTGATATTTGACTGGAGATCCCTTTCTGATTTTCAAACTGAACTAAATCATCAGCAAATGAAATTGGTATCGGCAAATGAAAGCATTGGTACGTTTACTGGTTTGAGCTTCCACATACCTACATTCATTTTCTTCATGTTTGAGGATGTCTTTGCGACTGAATTCATAAATGTGATAAACAAAAGAGGACCTAAGATACAACCCTGTCTTACTCCTATATCCACATCAAATTATTTAGATACATTTCCAGCTACTCTCACTGCACATGTTGGTTTATTGTAAAAACTTTTAATGGCTTCTATTAAATTTTGCTCTACATTGTGTTCTTTTAAAGAATGCCATAGTTTGTCCCTCCTCACAGTGTCAAATGCCTTTTCTAAGTCAATAAAACACAGGTGCAAGTCAATGTTTCTCTCAAGGAATTTTTCTATTATTTGTCTCATTGTAAATATGTGATCTTGTACACTTCTTCCTGGTCTAAATCCACTCTGGTGTTCTTCAATCTGATCCTCTACTTTTTCCTTAGTCTCATTTCCAGAATCCTGGCATACACTTTTCTTTGTACGCTAAGTAGTGATATCCCTCTATAGTTTAAGCATTCCATAGTTGATCCTTTCTTATATATTGGTACTACCGTTCCCTTTTTCCAGTTGTCTGGCATCTGTTTGGACTTCCATTCTTGTTGACATTTTACATGTAGTAGTTTGTCTGCCTCTCTCCCTTGGTTTTTAATCATTTCTGGATAAACTTGATCTGCTCCTGGGGCTTTTCCTAATTTCACTTTTCTTATAGCTGTTTGAAGTTCTTCAATTGAGATATCTACATCTTCAGCTGTCTCATCTTGATTACTTGTTACTCTTAATAATTGATCTGTACTCCTTGTTTCATATGTTCTGGAGGGATTATGTAATTGTTGAAAATACTTCCTCCACGTTTCCATGATTTCGCTGTCTCCTTTCATTATTTCTCCTTTGTCGTTCTTAATTTGTCGTATTGGGCATGCTTTGGTCTTTCTCATGCTCTTCATTGCTCCCCAGAACAACTTTTGATTTCCTTGATAGCTTTCTTTAAGTCTTTGTCCAAACTCATCCCACTGTTCCTGTTTTGCTTTTTCTAACTTCCTCTTTGGCGATTGTTCTTTTACTCACATAATCTATCCTATCCTGTGGTCTCTTTGTTTGCAAGTATTTCTTCCAGGCATCTTTCTTTTCTTTGATCTCTCATTCCACCATGCTGTTCTTTATATATTTGCCACTTTTCTTCAATTGTGCTTTCCTTCAGATCCATCTGCCTTTCACTGATAGATCTTTTTATCCTGGATTGGTACATTTGTTTTACTATTGGTTTATTTAGTTTTTCTATTTTGAGTTTAGTAGCTTTCTTCTCTTTCCTTTTCTGTTTGTTTTTCTTCAGTTAATAATCTCATTTTGGCTATCACTAGGTGATGATCACTAAATATTTCAGCTCCTCTGCTTACTCTAGCATCCATTGTACTGTAAAAAGGGAGCTGCTAACTATTATGTAGTCTATCATTGACTTTTCACATCTGTCTTCATTTACTCTTGTTTTATGAGGAAAAAATGTGTTAGCTATTTTCATGTTATTCTTTAGGCAAAAATGTATTAGTGTCTCTCCATTTGGAGAAGTTGTTGTCTCTCCTTTACCTATTACTCCTCCTAATGTTTCTACATTGTTGCCTACTTTAGCATTTAAATCTCCTAAAACCATTACTTCCTGTTTGGGTTTGAGATTCTCTGCAGCTATTTGTAAATCATTTTCAAAGATATCTTTTTCTTTTTTGGTGGCATGTTCGTTTGGTCCATAAGCTATTTAATAATTTAATTTCTCTTCCTTTTGGTTTAATATTTACCTCTAATAGCCGTGGGCTTACAAATTTCCAACTTTCTAGTAGCATTTCTTGCCTTTTATGCATTAGGAGGCCTACTCCTACTCTAGCTCTATCTTTGGCATCTACTCCTGAGAAGATTAAAGTATGATTTGGTCCTACATTTTCTATTCTTTGTCCTTTTTTCTTTGTTTCTGTAATAGCCAAAATGTCTACTTTGAATTTTTCCATTTCTTCAGCTAATTCTAACTCCTTTCCATTAATTGCCCTAACATTCCATGTTCCAAAAATCACAGTCTGTGTTCTTTTCCAGAGTCGTCTTCGAAAGTTCAAGCCGGGCATATCATTGTATATATTACTTTGAATCAGGTTGTTTTGGATAAGCAGGAGATTAGCCCACTGTACCCTAGGTAGATGGTGGGGTTGCCACCTTGAGGCCCCTACCGGGCCTTGTTATTTTCTGTCAGGGTTAACTCCCTTAGCCTTTAGTCATTCAAGACCAGCCTGCAAGGCAGCAGGTTGTTATTTTCTGTCAGGGTTAATTCCCTTAGCCTTTGGTCAGTCAAGACCGGCCTGCAAGGTAGCAGGTTGTTTTCTTTCAGGGTTAACTCCCTTAGCCTTTGGTCAGCCAAGACAACAGGAGACTTGTGGAGGGCGGGATCATCTACAGGTGCTTACCTGTCCACTGCCCGGCTTATTTGTACTTTTAATATCATATTTACAACACCTTCCTGATGATTATGTAATATAATGCTGCACTGTGACTAAATAATGAGAGATGAAGATTTTTATTTAAGATCTTGTCATGTGAGGCAGTGTTGCTCCTAGCATTTGTCATTTAATAATGTAAGTTCTTTTCATTTTCTATATCAAGAGGTGACCGTTATGATCCTCTTCGAATTTGCATTGGCCAGGAGCAAGTCCAAATGTTAGCGGACACCAAATTGTTCATGGTAAGAATCTTTTTGCCCGTAACACCATTGTTTAAAGGAAAGGCTTAAGAACATTTGAAATTTCTAACAACATTATATTTTGTCTTTCTTTTTACATTTGTCAGATTTTAAGAATTATTGTTTACATAATAAAGTAGTTTGTTGTGCTTGATTTCTTGCTCTATGTATAATATGTTAAGTTCCACTATAATTAATGTCAGAAATCATAATACAGTAGTAGCTGTTTAAGAACCCACCCACCCCTTGGGAGATCGAAAGATGGGGATGGTAGGCAGACAGGGTAGTCAGCGAATTTCAAACATTGCCGCACAAACTTGTCAATCATGCAATAGATGTCTCTCGAGGGACATGTCAGCCTTGCAAGGGGTGGAACTTTATGTAGTCAATGGCCATCCGTTCCTACCTGACAAACATGCAACACATCAATGAAGATTTCCTCACTCACCTACACCATATTGGGGACACATCTTTCATTTGATTGACAGTGAGCAAGGTGAATTTAGACCATTGTTCATCTTGGCCACACAAAACATCATGCATCGTGACGCCACACTGTCTGGCAGGTAGAGTAAGAACGACCTACACAAGATGGTGGCCATTGTTTGATGGGTGCAGGTGGAAGAAATTGGCACAGTGCCGTCTGGCAGGGAGAGACAGTTTGTTATCAACACCTATTCATTAAGCTGAGATGCATTGCTTGATCATGTACACATCTGGTTTAATTGAAATGCCTTCATATTTCAAATCTGTCTTAACAACTTCGAAAAGTTAGTGTCTGTTAAAAATCAGGATGTTAGATAGTCCGAATGGGTTTTTGATGGGCTAATTTACATATAATAAAAAAAATGTTTCCTGAAATAACAGGGCGGTAAGGGTACTGGGACAATCAGTTCTTAGACCGCTACTACTGTTTATATCAATTTCGTTTTAATCATCTCGAAAAGTAGAAGCAGGAAGATGGTGTATCTTCTTGTATGAAATTTAAAAAATTATCTTTTGAGCTGAGCTTTTCTTATAAGTATTTATGAGAGTTTTCATTCTTTACTCTCAATATTTCTTCCAAGTCATGACAAACCCTTATATTTGAAATGGCAGCTTTGATTTTGCTCTCACATAAAAGCTTAACGGGCAAAAAGAGAGACAAGTTATCATAAATTTCATCCTTTGAAATCTGAACAACGAGATTTCAAAGATCAATATAATAATGAGAAAATTGGTATAATGTTTTTGTATCCCTCTTTCAGGTCGGTTGTGGTGCTATTGGATGTGAAATGCTGAAAAATTATGCACTTCTGGGTGTGAGTGCAGGCTCAGGAAAGGTATAGTCTTGTTTTTAGGCTTGCTTCTTCACGGCACTAAGCAGTTAGTAGTAGAGAAATATTTGTGTTTACATTTGAACTTTTTATTCAGGTTATGTACCGCTTTTTACAAAGGAAAATAACAAAAAGAAAATGTTTCAACAAAAAAGAAAATTTTCTTTTTTTTTCCCTTATGGGGTAACATTATAATTCACAATTGAATGTTGATAAAGTTAAATGTAAAGGAAAATATCATTTACCATGAACATATTTTAGATTATGAAGGCTTCTGTTCTTTTCCAATTTATTCTTCTTTGATTATATCCATAGATTACTATCACTGACAATGATTTGATTGAGAAATCCAATTTGAATCGGCAGTTTCTTTTCAGACCTCATCACATTCAGGTAATGCTTTTCATGGGTGCTGTAGGGAGCTTTAAAACTTTGTTTCATTTTTTCATTCTTTGTTATTTCGGGTTTTTTAGGTGAGAAGTGCAAGAATGTTTTTTTTGAACATATGCAGATGACAATTTTGTTTCATAAATGCCTCTATCTTTATTTTCCTCAATAGAGTTAGTCTTATTTATAGTATATTTATACTTCTTCTTCGTGTATTTTGTATTTCTCTGTGGTTTACACGGCTGTCATAATTTTCTTGATACTTGAACGTTAAGAAAATTTTTTTTAGTTACAGCTTTATAGGAAGATGAAATGGAATTTGTGTGTGTCTGTGTGTGAGAGAGAGGGAGAGACAGATAGACAGAGACAGAGTGTGTGTGTGTGTTACATTTGACATTTCAATGGCCTACTTTCATTAGCATTGTCCTATCCCACTAATGCTCGTAGGTAAAATAAATTGATGCACGGCAATGGTTAAATTTAGTTTTTCAGGTAACAAAAACATGTGGGATCATTTATGAATCTTTTTGTTTTGTTTTCAGAAACCGAAGTCAACTACTGCAGCAGAGGCAACTTTAAGAATAAATGGAGGTAAAAAATTTTTTAAAAATCAGGAAAATTTATCTTTTACCCCATTATGTTTACTAAATCCATGTGGTTTTCTGAAAATTTGACTGAAATCCTTTTGTGTTGTCTTGTGTTGCTCTTTTCTTGGGGGGGACTAAGATATTCTGTTTGTTTTCGATTTTTGATATTGAATGCCTCAATGCAATTCTTTTTTTTTCCCCCTTTCTCAAGATCTCAAGATTGAAGCTCAACAACATAAAGGTAAGTTTAAAATTGACAAAAAAAAATTCTACTCATTCGTTTTTGGCATGATAGGGCATTTATTCGATTGTATTTGTTTCTTACTTGTCTGAGAAACAAGACTTTTTCAAGGTTCATTGGGTTTTGCTGAAGATAAGCTCTGTTAAAGTTGATTATAAATAATTTTTCCAGATGGTAAAAAGGAGAGCTGTCTTGGTTGTGTGCATACTCCAGTTGTCAGTTATATTAGATTTTTTTATCTTTTTGGATTTCAAGCTAAAATTGTGTGTAGCGCAATCATAATTTGATCAGGTCTGTTTTCGAAATCATAACTTTTCTACCTGAACTTAAATTCATAAACTCCTGTAACATTGTCTGAAGCAGAATTTGAAAACTTATTTTCAGATTTTATTGCTATAACACTCTTTAAAAAAAAAAAAGGTTTTAAATGATTTAACTCTATGCAACAATAACAATTTCCACAAATCAAATATTGTTCTTGCATTGGTTAATTCAACTCATATGCTTCCTTTATTCTTTGTGTACCATGCACCAATTGATCAGAGTCCTATGCTTTCCAATTATTGCTTAGAGCTGGTGTATGGATGCTTTACTTTCATCAAGTGTGGGGACTTATTTTCATGAAATATAATAAAATAAAAACTGGGAACATTTCCGGAAGTCTACTTTCAGTTTACAATGTAAATCATGTGTTTTGTCAGGTTATAGAAATAGAATCGTCATTTATCTGTCCTTTCGTTTTCATTTTCGATTATTATTGTACCGGTTATCATGTTATTTTATTTGGCATAACTTGACGTCTAAGACACATAGAGATATGAAATAAAAAATATTTTGTTTGAAAATGGATGTGCATTTGCTAAAACAAGCTGTCAAAGGGATTATTGCAGTGTTGGAGGCTGGAAATTGCAGATAATGGTATCTTGTGTCGAGGTGTTAATCTTAGTTTTCTTAAAGACATTTAATCGACCGCTGGGAAGTTTGGGTAAATTTGTCTGTTACTAGTGTTACTGTGATGCAGTTAAAGAGTCAATAAAGAAAAAAAAATCTTCACCCCTTGTCTTGAGTTAAATTTTCACAAACAGAATCTTGAAGCAGATGAGCATTTGTTTACATTGGTGTGCAATCATAGCAATACAATGTTTCCACAGTTTGCCCTCAGACTCAAGACACTGTTTACACAGATTCTTTCTTTGAAAGCCAAGACATGATGGTGAACGCCTTGGACAATGTAGAAGCCAGGAGATACATGGACGGGTGAGGAAACTCTTTCATAAAAGTAGTCTCCATTTTGGATTAGTTTTGATCTGTAGTCTTGCTTTTGTTTGTTTGTTTCATTGAAATTTAGCCTGTCCGTTATATGCGATGATCTCAAGGGGAATGAAGAGGAAACAGCAAGATGAAAGAATGAAAGGAAACAAGAAGCAGTGCTTGTTAACCGCTCACGTTTCCATAGCAATGTATGTGGTAAAAAGCCATGGAATCTTTAAAGTGCACAGTGTTGTGATCTACATGCGACCTTCATTTTATCGTCCGTCTCTGATGGGACGAGGTGTTGATCCACCTACCTGGACCAGTGGCATGGGTTTTACTCAAAAAACTTTTCAACGTGCTGTGATTTGAACCCACAACTTTCTGGTTGAGAGGCTACCACCGAATCTCCACCCGTAAAGGACATCTACATCAGCTAGAGATAGAATAGTAAATGTTGTTTGTAAGATATAAATCTTTTTACCAAATTTACCTCTTCATTTTGTTTGCTACGCCTCATTCTATCATATATTAAAATTGGAAAATAATGTATTTTATTCTCTGATTTGTATTGATGCATGTCAATATATATATATATATATTTCCTAAGGCGGTGTGTGACAAATCAAAAGCCGCTAATGGAATCAGGAACAATGGGTGCAAAAGGCCATGTACAAGTCATTGTGCCACACATGACTGAATCTTACGCAAGTCAAGTAAGTAAAGTCAATGTGTGAATAGGGATTGTAAACAGAGGTTTCCCTAACTGTGGTGCATGAACCCCCAGGGGGTGCGAGTCAATCCCAGAGGGTTGTTGAAGTCAAATCTGATCTTAAACCCATTGCGACAAGATATTAAATGCTACTTATTGACATTACAGTATTTCCTGCCATACTCGCATACACTCAACATTATATGATATAATTTATTTATCTGTTATTATTACAATAATAAACTATGAAATTGATCTTTTATGAAGCACTGTTATGCATATTATAGTATAATTCAGGCTCAGAGTGTGTCTCGAAAAGTTTAGGGTTCATGGATACCTCTGCCATCCACTTTTCCCTGAAATATTACGGGTCGTTGTGTGAGTTAGAGTTAGAATAAATTTGCGGTCAGCGTCTGTTTTTCAATTTGAAAAGGGCAGCTGTGAGAGTGATAAAAATCTTTAGTGGAGTCAACAAGATGGAATCCTTCATCTAGGCTTCAGTGAGTTAATAAAATGATTATTTTTAATCTTTAGCATTCTTTTGAAATAATTTCATATTTGACGTATCCTAATAAAAATGATATGAGGTCTAATCTTGCAGTCAGCTCAGGATGCACAGAAACTAGAGATTGTTTATAGTGTACTGTACGCTTTAATACAGTTTTTGAATGAAGTAACTACATTATGCAGACCAAAACAAAAAGTTTACTTGGGGGTGGGGGGGGGGGGGGGGGATAAAATTATTCAAGGCATATCTGAAAATGGAACGAATAGGTTTTGACTGATATATTTATTTGATTGCAATTTCTTATGAGCAAATCTTGATGCCTTTGTATTCTTATGGCAGCAAGATCCAGCTGATGAAGACTACCCTTACTGCACTGTCAAGTCTTTCCCAGCCACTCTGGAGCACTGTATACAATGGGCTAGAGACAAGGTGAGAGGGTTTTGGATTACACAACTTGAGGCCCTTCTTTCTCTCTACATAATATATTTTATGTAAAATAATATAAATTGAATCAACAACAAAAAAATGATTGGATGAATAATATTACATTACATCAATGAAGGATTTTTTTCCACCTACTTTTAAGGGCTTCTTCATCTAATCATATAATTGAGATTGTGAAGGTTATGAATCAAATAATTGCAGGAAGGGGAAAATTATATTTCATATTCTTGTGCAAAATATGAATGCCATGCTTTTATTGTCGTCATGTTTTGTGATCAATCGCCTTTTTAAAGAGATTTGATCAGGATATTTCATTTTATTTTCAAATTCATGTCAAGCTTACAGTTCATAGCGTTTGTGGCTTATTTTTTCAATGGATTTTGCTTTTCTCGTTTATCTTTTCAGTTTGAAGAATGCTTTGTGTTGGGTGCTCAGATGTTTAACAAATTCATGGAGAGTCATCCTAGCTTAGACCAGGTTGCTCAGGTGAGAATCTTTGCAGGGATGTGTTCATAAATGTTTGCAACTTTTATGATGAAATATTTGTCTGTTTTCGTTTTTAAGGTATAAATATTTTAATTTATTTCCTTTGCTTTCTTTTAGTTTTTTGTTGTTGTTGGCATATCAACATGACAGATTAGTTTATTGTCAGGAATATGCTATACGCCTGTTTAATTAGAAGCATTGGTAGATAATTGAATTTGTAATTAAAGTATCGTTTATAGGTGTTTTCTTTTCTTTTTTTGTTGTCCCCCCCCCCCACCACATAAAAACATTATTGCATGTTACGTATGAATGAAATTGAACATAAACATAGAATCCTCAGTCTGTTCTGTTTTCTACCGTTGTCACTGCTCCATGGATCAGAATCTAAAGGCACCATTTTTTGCTCAGGCAATATTTCTAGATGAATGCAGAGTGATAATGTCATTAGGATTTACTTTTTGCTAAGGCACCACAGCACAGCATTTGGAAATTGGTTTCATTCCTATCTTAATTGTTTGACTGTCTATCAGTCTCTGTAACTTTAATTGATTTTCATGCCATTTTCTCACAGGTTAACTGAAACTTCATAAATTTATCATGCAATAAACAGGGCATTGAAAATGTTTTAAATACATGTGTCGGTTTGCAATTTGAAAAAAAAAAGTTAATTTTCCCAACTCTCGTATAGATAAACAAGTTCGACATTATTACGCTCTGACCTGAAGTGAAAATATGTTATGCTTGTATTATTCAAATTTATTTCTTGCTGCTGGTAATTGAAAGTGTAGCATTTGCTGTATGCTTTGTTTGTTTTCTCCCTCCCTATGGAAGGATCTTTTGCAAGGTGTTTCAATTGATGGAGCTGTCAGAGTGGGCAAGATGCTTGAACGTAGACCTTTGTCTTTCACTGATTGTGTCACACTTGGCCGTTTAAGATTTGAGAAATATTTCAGTCACAAGGTAATACTTCAACTTTTAGAGAAATGACTTGTAGATTTGATAAAGATGCATTTTACTCTGTTTTTGAATTTCTTCTTGTCGTTAAAATTGTTTTTTTATTTACATGAGTTCATTATGTCTTTGATGAAAAATGAGCTGAAGCTTTATAAAGATATACTGTGTACTGTGCTCACCTGTACCCACCCCCCACATTTCCCTCATGTGCCATTGGAGGCTCACTGACTTGGAACTCTTACACTGCTACGGTCTAACGACTTGACAAGTAAATATCTCCTTTACCTGCCACCGATATCTCTAGTGGACCTCATAGGATAGTTATTATATGGCTTGTTGTGGGCTTGCTATGGCTGACATAACACGGTATTAGGCACCTCCGGTATTGTTTGGGAATAGAATGTAGTTCCCTTATCAGTATCAGTTTTTACCTGCACAAGCTGTGTTCACTTAAACCAAGTTCTTTTTTTTTTAAAGCAGCCATTTTGAAGTGCACAAACAGCATAAAACATCTTTTTGAAGGGTGCTTTCCCCTCTTATTGTGTGGATTTTGATCTCCCATTCCTGGGTTGTTGATAATGCTTCTGTCCGTACACTCTTTCACATGTTTTTCATCTTGCTATATCCATAAAATAATCCTGAGATCACCACATTCATACTATGATAGACTGGATAGATTTTAATGAAACAAAGATCTCCCATATTTATCTACATAGATCTAAGAGTATAACTTAATATTAATATAGTTGTAACATCTGTTACTGCTTTTCACAAATAATTTTTTAGTTGTCATTGAGAAATGAAATGTGTCTTCATCAAACAAAGAAAAAATGTATTTCTTCTGCCTTTCAGGCTTTGCAGCTTCTCTTCTTATTCCCTGCTGATACCAAATTGGATGATGGGGGTAAGAACTGATCCTTTGTTTTCATGATTTTTGTTTTTATAGTAAACTTTTTTCATTTCAATTATTTTTTCAATTTAGTATTAGCACATATCCTTGTATTATTTCAAGATTTATATTTTTTCTTATTCACCCAATGGCTGGAGAAAAATGTACTGTCAATCATATTATTAATATACATGGAAAATCAGAGATACTCTAAGCAAAAATAACAATCATTGAACTAATCACCAAAGACAACAAGCCGTGGACAACATTACCCATCTTTGCAATGTAGTAGATAATGCAGGGGGAACAACAACAGATATGAAGGCAAGAATAGGAAAGTCAAGAACTTGGACCAAGATCTTGAAAGATCTCACCCTCACCACTAAAACAAAGATCAAATTTTGAATCAGATTTGTAAGCGGCATCAGAAAATCTTGAAAAATTTACATACTTGCTCAAAATTAGATGCATGTGTCTACTCAATTTCCTTGATTCAAAAGGTTTGAATATATTAGTTTCATTTATAATCTATGCCTATGAACAAAAGTGAAAAAAAAAAAAGAAAGAAATCCCATGATTTGTATATTTTTACATTCGAAAGCTAAACGCAGAAAAAAGTGCTTAAAATCAATCAGATTTAAATCTAGAGGATCATCATGTCCGAAAAAAGAGAAGAAAAAGAAGGCCTAACAGAGACAAAGGGCAATTAGTCTAAAAGAACAGAACAGTCGAATTCAAGCCTTCTGTGAGCATCAATGAGAATCATCATGTAAGCAGAACTACATCTTGATCAAATCTGGGTTTCTTAGCTAGTCAGTGTAATGATGAAAGCAGAATTGCTTTGTATCAGTCCCACAAATAAAAAAACCCAAAACTTTTGGCAGTTCAAACAGTTTTGACATGTTCTACTTACCAACAAAATTGAAAGCTTGAGAAATTTTAAAGTCATTTTTCTAAAATCTCCAAGTTTGTAGATACAACATTATTGCTCTCTACTTAAATGATATATGAAAATGTTGAAAATCTTTTTCCCCAGTTTTGTCAGTGTGTGTCATATTACATTTGTTTCATAGGCAATGCTTCTACTCATTTCCACAGCTTTATTTTGGGCACCTCCAAAACGAATGCCATCTCCAGTTGTGTTTGATTTGAAAGATGATATGTGAGTGTGATTTTAGCATTTCTAAAATTCATATCATTCTATGAGGGTAAAATTCTGTGAAAATGATTTGTCATATCTCCTCAACTCATTTCCTTTTTGGTTTTGAAAAAAAAAGAATGTTGAGGTTTTCATGAAGTGAATGAGTAAATCCAAGTGTATTAGGTATCTTAATTTGTATTTTAAGGACTGACTTTTGCCTCTCGTATATAACTCTTAGATCTACTTGTATGTGGAAAAGGAAAGGAAAGGTTTAATTAAACTTTACTCAGTTCATCATATGTGGTGGTTTCAAGATCATTTTTAAGACATAGCAAGATGACATATATGTGGAAAGTGAAAGGAAAGGACAGGACTTACCAGTAATTCCCATCAACCACCCATGGGTGGGAGATCAAAATCCTAATAATAAAAGGGAAGAACACCCTTCAAAAAGATGTTTAATTCTGTTACTGCACATTAAAATGGCTACTTGAAAAGAAAAAAAGAAAGAAAGTAATGTTGACTTCTGAAAACCAAAGAACATTTTGTAGGGCAAATTATTGTGACATTTTGTTTGTGGATCTCTTCAACAGGCATGTCTTGTTTGTGACAACGACAGCTAGGTTACTGGCCGATGTGCACAAGATCAAGTGGACTGCTAAGGTTGGCATTTGTGTCCATGTTAATGTTATGTATTGAAAAGAACCACAAGTTGTATAGTATAAGTCTAAATATTCCAAAGGAGGGGAAAGCAATGCGTTGTACCTTGAAGTTCATTTAGTCCATTTCTACTTAATATGTCAACTAGAGAAGAGGGGTGTAGAGATACTCTTAAGACTTATTGTTACAGATTCAATGAAGGGGGACCATGAGAGGGTTTTTTAAAATTTGATTTACCCACATCCACAACTAAGGTCATTGTGAGGGTTTTGATAGGATTTTTAATTTTGTCCAGACTGCCCTGTGAACAACTAAGTGATCTTTAACGAACACAGAGTGTTGTAATCTGCACATGGGACCTATTTTTTATCATCCATCTCTCCGATGGGACTAGGGATTGATCCACCTACTTGGGCAAAGGGAAAACCTGAAAAACTAAACAAATTTTCAACATGACATGGCATAAATCCGTGACATTTTGTTTGAGAGACAGACATTTTATCTCTGGTCCACTTTGTCCCCAAATAAGCAAAAAGATAGCACATGAAAGAGCAAAAACACGATTTTATAATGACTTAAAAATCAAGTGCTAAAGTTTCAAAAAAATTAAGGGCTCAGCTTTAAACATGTTATGGAGTCCTTTGTCTATAGCTGCAACTGCTATCTCCGTGTAGTGTCCTTGCTGTTTTCAAGTTGTTTAGGTCAAGGTAAATAGAGTTACTCTTTGTATTAAAGTCTAGAAAATACCTCATAATTTACCCTTTCCAGTAGCAAGAGAATGTTAATATAAGGATGGATTTATACTATGTATCCCCACAGAAGTGCCGACTCACTGACTGTACATCATTTATCCCCCAGCAGGCCATTTTATTCAAAGTCCTTCTCAACTCCCTGGGGAGCATACAGTACAGAAGTCTATTAGGTACTTCATACTAACACTCTTACAAGATCTTTCTCTACCTATAGCTGGGTACTTATTCACACCTGAGTCAAGTGAGGAAAGCAGAGTAAAGTATCTTTTCTAAGAGTGCAATGTTGTTAAAAACTCACCTGTGCCAGCCTTGGGGTTTGAACCAGTGTCGTCATGATTACAAGCTCACAAGACTGCTACTACTGTTTCGCTACAACAATTTAAAAGAAATACTTTTCTTCAAATGAGCCAGGAAGTGAATATCAGTAACAGTTGTCTTCTTCTTTTATTTCACTTTTACTTAAAGGGCTATCAATAATTTTTCTATGTATTCACTTCAATCATAAAAGTTAATGTTCTAAATCTTTTCTCTCTCCATTCATTTCAACTTTAGGGACCTTGAGAGATCTGCCATGGAATCAATGATAAGCCAGGTAGAAGTGCCACCATTCAAACCCTCAAACAAGGTATTTGCTTCACTGTGTCTATGTCGTATGCACAATGTTTACTTTGAAAACTTGATTTTCTTCACAAGAGTTATTACCTGTTTATAATCCAAAGCATAGCTGTTTGTGACTTTGTGTTGCTTTTTTTTCTCATTGGTATGGTATTGAAGCTAGCTGAATGACTATGATTGTAAATACATTCTTCTTTCAGCTTTCATATGGCTATTTTACTTGTTTAAAAAAAAAGAAGAAAAGAACGATTTTCTGTCGCTTTATGATGAAAGGATGTGCTTTATGTTGCATAAGAAGCATTCATTCGGGCAAGTTTCAAAATGTAATTTTCGGAAAATGATAGTAGTTTTACAGATATGATCAGATAGAATAAGATTCTCTTTATTAGTCCTGTTAGGAAATTTGTTTTAGTCACAATTTCATAACGTTTCACAAACAAATGATCAACTCTTAAATAATATAATATGATACAAATTACATAGAATGATAATAATCATGATGATAATATGACATATCTTATATAACCAATAAGAAACAATTGCCTCTCTGTCTCTGTCTCTGTCTCTGTCTCTCTCTCTGTCTGTCTGTCTGTCTGTCTGTCTCTCTCTCTCTCTCTCTCTCTCTCTCTCTCTCTCTCTCTCTCTCTCTTTCTCTCTCTCTCTCTTTCTCACACACTCACACACACACACACACACACACAAAATAATGGATAATGACAATAGACAGCCACATAAAATTAATTGACGATGATCAAGAAATACACAAATAGATAATGGTGTTTTACAATATGCATGCAAATAATATAGTTGAACTCTTCATTGAATACTGGTATATGGAATTTATAGCCAATTTTAAAAATTGAGTTTCAGGAAAGTGATAACAGTGTTACATTTAGTCAAGTTTCAAAATTTACTCCTCAGAAAGTGATTACAGATGAGACAGTGAAGAAAGATGACGCAGAAACTTTAGATATGACTGGGGATGTTATAGAGGCCTCAGGCAGGCGCATCTACCAAGCTCTAATCTCAAGAAAGAACAGGGTGAGTTCTTGCCCATTCTCTGTATTTTATCCTTCACATTGTACACGACTCACGGAAGGCAATGCATATTATATTTTGAAAAGTAAAGGTCCTAAAAGGACATAATCATGTAAATGAAATCTTCATACCTTGATTCGATGACCACAACAAAATTAGAGTTAAAAATCGGTTGAAAAGAACTGACAATAACAAAACAAAATACTCAAATGGATATAGGAGTGATAAGTCGTAGGAAATAATATGTGTTATGTTTTGTAGACAATATAATACTCCTCGTTGCTCTAACTGGATTCAAACCTGTACCCTTAACTCAATGTGTATGGCACCAACCATTTAATTTTGTCTGAAAGTAAATAAATGAACATGTTTGACATATGATTGAATTTTTGCACACGTTTGTGAACATACATGTTTTTAGAGCTTTTGTTGTCGGCATTGAAGCTGTTATTTCTTGCTCTTGATTTTTCATTTCCAGTCTCTAATCCTATCAGTCCACTAGATTTTGAAAAGGATGACGATTCTAATGGTCATATAGACTTCATTGTTACGACAACGGTGAGTGGAATATATTATTACGTATTGAAATTCCAGTATTTGATATAGCTCTAGGCTTTCTTTTTATGCAAGAGATGATACATTTCTTATTGTTTACCATCATCAGAGTTACACTTTTTTAACACATAAACAGACAGATTGTAAGGATGAAATTCCATCATATCACTTGATGTCATAATGACAATGAATTAATGAGTTATTTTTTGCCCCCACCAAATATTTTTAAAATTTACTCACTCACTGCTCCTGGCCCTTTGGGACAACTGAGCGATGTCGGACATTTTGGTACATTATTTTCAAAATCACAGTAATTGTACTATTTGAGGTAAATACATAATCCAAAAAGCATTCTCTTCTGGAAAAAAAAAAGATATTCCAGATGATGTCGGTAGTTCCTGCATTTATTCTAGAAAAAATATGGGGAGAAAACTAGATATTTTTTTTTCAAGGTAACGTCACAAATTCCATAAAGTGTTTTGGTAGTGGATTTAGATTTAAGCTTAGATCCAGTCTTCAGATTTTGTCTGCATGATCCAGCAACATAAAAACCTTTTATCTGATGATTCAAAATTAGATTCAGTTATAGGCCTACATGTAGATCCAGATCTATTAGACTTGTGTTTTCGAGGCCAAAATTATTGACTTCGTCTACTGTAGAGCTGTGTCTGTCTGTTTCATTTTCCTCAAAAGGCTTACTACCCAATAAGAAGTTTATGTTGTATTTCTGTACAAATTATTCGACTGCATGTGTTAGGAAGAATGGGAAAGTCGATACTGACGAATGTCGGGTCTGACACTGAATGGCCTATTGACGGGACCTGATACGTGTTGGTGATGGCGATGAGTGAGATAAAGTATCAAAAGAAAAGGAAACTCATTTTCACTTAATACATTACTGAGACGATCACAGCATGACTTTTACACAAAAAACCCTGTCATATTGGTAAGTAAAGAGTGTTTAAATCAGTTTATGAGATTTAAAACTACCGTTAAATGTTTAGAATTATGGAAACTACTATACACTTAAACAAAAGTCAGTTCCCATCAGTTGATAAGAATATGTAGAATTGCATTGTTTGAACAATTTCTGAGCTGCTTTTGAGATTACAGTCTCTCATTTTTTTCTTCTTTTTTTGTTATCAAAGAATTTGAGAGCCCAAATGTACAATATCGATATAGGGAACGGTTGAAAATCAAGAAAATTGCAGGCCGCATTGTCCCGGCCATTGCCACAACCACTGCCTCCGTGTCTGGCCTGGTTGCTGTTGAGATTGTGAAAGTCCTCAACAAGGCACCAATGGAACAGCTCAAAACTGCTTTCTTAACCTGGCTTTACCTTTGATGCTTCTCTCCGAACCTGGCCTGCAGCGAAATCCGTGTTGAGGTAATTTATGTAACATGCTGAACAATATACTCTACTTTAGCTATAGAATAGCAGTAGTTGCATTGTCAGCCTTACTTTAATGAGGGATGTAATTCACATTCATTGGTTTCAGAGTTGTAGTCATAGTCATTGTTGTTATTCTTCTTATTGTTGTTGTTGTGGTTGTTGTTAGAAGTAGAACTACTACTACTTCTTCTATTACCTCTGCAATGGCAATGATGACGAGGTTAAACACTGCCATTACTATCCATGTCTTGAAAAATATTGTGAATTTAGCAGTGGTGTTTGCTTGTATTTCTTAAATATTTAATCTCACCTGCCCCCTTATTGCAATATGTAATTCTCCAAAGAAAAAGAGATGTAGCTTATAACTATAAGTCATCTCAGAATGTTATATATTAAAGCAGTAATGAAAATTGTAAATCGCTGGTATAGAGCAATAATTTGACATTTTGAGAAAGCTGGCATCAAGGGTTCTCAAGCCCTTGATTTTCTTGGAGTTGCAACATGGGATGTGCAACAATTTGATACAAAGGTTTGTTTCTACTTATAACATTGTACTTATTATCCAATTTTCATCCGATTTGGAAATACATTAATTTTGCTCTATACCAATGAAATGTGACTTTCAATTCAACTCTCCACATTCATTATTCAATTTAGAACAGTTTTTACTATTAATTCTTTCAGTTGTTTGTATTGGGGTTTTTTTCTCCAAATTTTTTATCATGGTTTGGTCTTTGATTTCTGCTGCATTTGGTGTTGGTTTTTCCAGGAAAGGCCTTTCAGTGACGATATGGGACAAGTGGGAAATAAGAGGCTCCAAAACATTCACACTCCAACAATTCATTGATGCCTGCAAGGTAACTAGAACATTTTCCATGTGGTAACTTGTAGACATAGCAACACAGTGGATATAAAGTCATCCTTAAAACTTTTTTCTCTTGTTTCTTTGTTTCATCAAAATTTAAGAAAAGAGAATAGAAAAGTTAGTAAAACTATTCATGCACATATGTACCTTCTTAAACACACACATGCATACACACGCAGGCATACATGCACAAACAGACATATATACACCACTCCAAACTCCCAAACGAAGGAAGCTTATATGACAACATATGGAGTCCTGAAAACATTTGCTTGTGACATGCCAATTCCAGTCAGTTTTCGTTTTGTTTTCATTTTCCCATTTTTTTACTGTTTTTTTTTGCTTTTTGCAAAGAACTGTATTAAATGATTAGTAAATGTGTAAGTTTAATGTTTACATTGCTTGAAGAAAGCCAATAGTTGATTTACATATATGTAAAAAAAAGAAAAAGACTAAAAATATAGGATCAAAAGCCAGATAAAAAAATCTTGACTATTTTAATCTCATGTCCGTGGTATATTGCGTCTTTCCTTTTTATCTGAAACTTTTCTTTTCTGACACCAGGTGCAATACGGATTTGATGCGCAGTCTATTGTTCAAGGGGTAAAGATTATATATATGCCTTTTCTACCAGGGCACCCCAAAAGGCTTTCTCAACAGTAAGCTGAAATTCTGTTATATTTTATTGTATTTGAATGCTTTTTACTAGGTCACAGTATCATCAGTTGATTTTCTTTTCTTAAAAATCATTTGCTCTAGAAAGCAAGCGAATTCAATCAGATAAACAAATGCATTTAAAATACCTTTTGTAATGATGAGTGCAGTGTTTAGAAACTCTTTTTGTTTTGAGATGTTAAAAACTGAGATCAGAGGCTTCTTAAAGAAGTTTTAGCTTCATCTGTGTAATTTTATGATATAATTTTATAATGCAAGCTCAGGTAAATGAGCTAATTTATATATGCTGTTTTGTGACTGATTTTGTTCTCATAGTATTTTGTGCATTATGTGAGTCATTGTGACTACTTTCTAATTATGTAACTGAAAGATATTCAAGTATGTAATCCTTTACTCGAAAATGAATGATTCATAAATGTGTGTATCATTTACTAAAAATTCAGAAAGTAAAGCTAGTTATTATGCTTTCATTTTCACAGAATGACCAAGTTGTTGAAACCATCGCCAAACGAAAAGTATACAGACCTTGTAGTAGCTTTTGATGGTGACGACGGAAAGGAAGTCCCAGGGCCTCCTGTCAGATATTACTTCTGAGGGCGTTTGTGATAAGACATCATGGATGTATTTGATAGTCCATGACACGTGAGATTGATTATATCGAGAAAGCCGCAGACGACCACAACTTTAACTATACATTTACTTTATTTGATCATGTTGCTACCAGAAGTGACATTGAAAATTTCATTGTTTCCTCATCTCGGAGTAGAATTTTCCACCAAAATGTGCGCTTCTGGCCTTGTTCTTGGAATGGATGTTACTGTCATATATTAAATTGAATTTCTAATATAAAGATATGATTTATTCCTGCTGGCTGATCTTTCACCTTTTACTTTTGCATGAATCGAACAATTAATTGATAATTTAAAAAGAAAAATTCTCCCATGAGATTTTTTCAATGACCGTTCTCATGGCAAATACTGCTTTGTTCTTGATCAAATAACAATGTTTACATTTCATGACAGATAGTTTAAGCTGGTGCGTTGTGTAAATTATTTCATTTACCTCTGGTGCAGGGCTTAAAAACGTGCTTTTTATATTGCCAATATAAATTGACACCAGTTGTGTAAATTATTTAATTTACCTCTGGTGTGTCACTTCAAGTGCTTTTTATGTTGCCAAGGACAATCAAGATGATGTTTTCCCTGAGGATAGGAAGAAAAGAATAATGACAATTTGAAGCGATGGAAATCAGGTATGTTTCTGATTGTGTGATAAAGTAAAGGATTTTGTTGCTGAGAGGTCTGTTGGGCCCTCAAGATCTAATACAACTTCTAATTATATTTATTTTTTATATTTGTTCAATGTTTATCTTTTTATTAGAACTGTTCATTCGTCACCATGATTTTTGACAGGGATCTCTACAATTATGTATCATCATGTAAATGTTTTCTTGCAAATTCCATGTGCATGTAGAAGGGAAGAATTCCTCACTATTGTCACTTATATGTTTGCTTTAAATGCAACCTGATTTGTGTTCTTATCTGTTATGGCAACCCCTGCTCTTATATATAGTATATGAGTTATATGTGTTTGGTAAATGTATGTGAAATATTTCTATTTCAAACAAATAATTTCATGGAGCTAGTGAAAATTATTGTTGTATGCCAGCAACTAGAGAATAGGAAATTATACTTACTTTGACAATTAAGTGACACATTTGAATTCACAAATATTTTTTTTGGGTCAAATTCTGGGTCTTAAGGTGTGTTTTAGGTTGTTAATGAAACTTTGTTGGATTTTTCTTATCTACATATACCGTGTTTTGTTTTGCAGTACAGTTATGAATGGTTTCTTTCTTGTCATGAGTATAAGTCACTTGATTTTCACTTTCAACTTATTTCAAGAAATTTGCCATGTTATTGATTGGTTTATTTATTTATCTATCTCAAGCTTGATCATTGCTCTTGGATATGGCTATTTAATCTATATATATGAGACTGTATGACTTAAAAAGAATTAATAAAATGAACATTTGAAATGTAAATATTTGTATTTCTTTCCTGGATACAATGCCAGTGTTGTGATTCTTGCGTTGTACTTGTAGAGCAGAGTATGTTGAGGACATCACTAACGACATTTCAAGTTAACATCATAGTTCATACAGGGTGATGCACAGAGAAGGTTTTGAAATTTGAGATTGAGAAATACATGTATGATAAACCCGATGGCTAACCAAAACTATTAGTTAATAGAAGAGAAGAAAATAGGATATCGAAATGTTTACCTTTTTTAGCTTAAAAAATAAAACAATGAACTGAAACTGAAAGGAAGGACTGTCTACACACAAATGAACATTGGTCGCTGGTGTCACTAGTGTCAGTGGAGGAGAGTCTTTGTTGTTATTGTGATTCCAGAAGCTCTTGAGAGTTTACTCCTCGAGCCACTGTGCCAGGTACAGGAATTTACACGTTCCTCTCCAATGTAGCTGCTTTCATATAGAGTTAAAAAACAAAGGATGTTTTCCATGGATGGATTGAGAGGGGGGGGAGGACAATCCTTATGGTGGTCAACGGGAGAGAGAGAGACAGAGAAAGGGGGGGATGAGAGATCAACCGTCAACGGCATTTATTGCTCTGTAAGAGCAACGTTCTGCAGTCTTGGTTGTGATTGTCTAGCTGTATAGTGATACCATGTATACATTACAAGCCATCGTCTTGGCCTAGACTTAACAACAGACACAACTATAATAATAACTATAACTATAATACTAATAATAGTAAATGCAGTGATAATAGTAATAATGATGATAATAATATAATACAAGTATGTTACACTCTGGGGTGATGCCAAAAAGTATGATTTTAAAATCGGATTATTATTCGATACATGTACTGCGGTTACGAGAGTAGGCGTGAATGGTCGGCCTACTTACTACACGTATTATAACTTTTTGATTAAGCTGTTCAAAAGGGCGGGCTAGCTGAATGGAAATGATACTCACAAAGACGAGGGAACAAAGAAATGTATATTAATTCAACGTTGCTGTTGACAGAACATTAAGTTCTCAAACAAAAACGAACTGCGAATGATTTAAAGCCTACACGCAAAATATGATTACTCTTAGTGCACTATCAACAGATCCTATGGCCAACGAAGACCGACCAACTCATAATTATATAAATACAGAATACAAGCATGTCATTGTCACAGACACATCCTGGGTGATACCAAGTACGATTAATATTCGATCTGGTGAGTATTCGATGCCAGGGTTACGCAGGTGGGCGTGAACGGAAAAATCTATTGTTCCAAATTTTTAATTTTGCAGCCTGTTCAAAGTAGCGGTTCTACTCGGAGACGAGGGATCAATAACATTTTTAATATTTAAATGTCACTTCTGGTAGCAACATGAGTAAATAAAGTAAATGTATAGTTAAAGTTGTGATCGTCTACGGCTTTCTCGAGACAATCAATCTCACGGTTGGAACCTACAGGGTGAAAGGAAGAAGGAGGAGTCGACCTAGAGGCGCGTGGAGACACGAGATGGTAATAATGATATTTGATTTGATTTGATCCACATCCACAACTAAGGTAATATCGGAGGTTTCGGTAGGATTCTTCATTTTGCCCGAACTGCCCTGTGAACAACCAAGGGATCTCTAACGTATACAGAGGGGTATGATCTGTACACGGACCTCCTCGTTATTGTCCGTCTCCAATGGGACTAGATGTTGGTCAACCTACCTAGACCAACGGGATGGGTTTTACTCTAAATAAAATAATAATCGAGAAAAATGTTCAACCTGGCGGGGCTTGAATCCATGACCTTTTTGGTTGAGAGGCCGACAACTGTCCGCGTGCCACTAATTAATTGTGACTAATGTCTTCTGAGACCAATTAGTGAAGCGTGTGCGCCTTGGCACTTGAACTTGAACAGGCCATAGCCATAAGTAAGAAGAGTTACATTTCATTAGCCCTGTATTCTTGTTTATGGTGGATAGGGATGTGTAGACAAACAAACCGTATCACTATCACCTATCAGCAATGATGTAGGCCTACAGAACTCTACACATTCTCCTGTGGTCTTGTTGGCGGTTTCTGCCGGTGGGTAGTGGTGGTAGGTACGTCTTATGTGCTTTCACTTTCACTCTTCCATTCACTTATCTTTCATTTTCATGGTCTTGCTGTTTCCAGCATACCGAGATCAAAACGCATATATGATGACTGGGGTAAATTTCAATGAAACAACCAATAAAACAAACAGAACTTGTCTGGAAGCATGAATTTTCAATCTCAGACAGTCCAAAGTGTAGGTTTTAACCCGCCATGCTTTTCTCTTTTTACTTTATACACATAGTACGTCTTAGTATAGAATAAATTATTTCGTCATTATGTTGACATTTGTTACAGTAGCAAAAGTTGTACCGAACTTGTACTATAGCGTAACGTCTGTACTTTTATACAACTGTGGTGTGAGGCATGGGCACGCAAAACAAGATAAGCAGAAATTAGACGATTGTTAGTGCAGACGGCTTCGTACAGTTTTAGTTATCAGTATTAGTATATTATATAGTAGATACTCAGCAAAAATCACGAGCAGATCGCTTTATAAGAAAATCAAAGATGTCTCCTTATCGCTAACAATGCTTGAAAGAACATGTCAACTTTTTGAGCATGCTGCTAAGACAGGACATAAAACACACTAGGAAAACAAGCGATGATAATGATACGATAGGGATATAATCTAGCGTTTTCCTTACTAAACGTATAGGCAGACACACGCCATCGATTGGCTCAGCACGAAGACACGACCTGAAAAAAAATCGACCGTGGCCATACTTAAACTAAAGACCATTAAAATTGAACACCTGGAAGAGCTGACGCACACCATGAAACAAAACAGAATGGAAATATATATTATTATATGCGTCATGATAACCTAACTAGATGTAGGACATTCTACACACGAAGCAGCCCAGGCAACCTTTGGCCCAGGTGGAAAAATCGAACGGATATTCTACACAAGTTAATAAGTCGTATATCTATCTATCTATCTATCTATCTATCTATCTATCTATCTATCTATCTATCTATCTATCTATCTATCTATCTATCTGTCTGTCTATCTCTATCTATCTATCTATCTATCTATCTATCTATATCTATCTGTCTATCTATCTATCTATCTATCTATATCTGTCTGTCTATCTATCTGTCTGTCTGTATCTATCTATCTATGTATCTATCTATATATCTATATGTCTGTCTGTCTGTCTATCTATCTATCTATCTATCTCTATCTATCTATCTATCTATCTATCTATATATCTATCTATTTATCTATTTATCTATCAATACATCCATCCATCTATCCTCCCATCTATCTATCTATCTATCTATCTATCTATCTATCTATCTATCCTATCTATCTATCTATCTATCTATCTCTATCTATCTATCTATCCATTTATTTATTCATCCATCTATCCATCCTTCTATCTATCTATCCATCTATCTATCCATCTATCTATCCATCTATCTATTTCTGTATACCTATTTATTTATCTATCTATCTGTCTGTCTATCTATCTATCTCTATCTATCTATCTATCTATCTATCTATCTATCTATCTATCCATATTCTATCTACCTACCCCCAATCTATACATTTCTGTATACATTATGTAAACACATAATTACAAAAAGGAAACAAATAACTGCGAGGGTTGTTATTATCAGCAGTTTCATGTCACGAATCCGGAATCAGAATCGAAATTCTTTATTTGCCTCTGAACAGAGAAATTCAGTTCGGTCATGGTGACATAACACCATAATACACAAAGAAACATTTAATTATAGAAACACATAAAATAGATATCCAATCCATGTATAACACATACAGGAAAAAATTATGATAAGCAAGCTTGTAGTACCAGGTGAACTACGAGGGAAAAGTGAGGGCATCTCAACCAAAAGTCCCAGCAGGTTGAACATTAAAAAAAGATATTCGTGTAAAAGAAAGTGAGTGAGAGAGAGAGAGAGAGAGAGAGAGAGAGAGAGAGAGAGAGAGAGAGAGAGAGAGAGAGAGAGGAGAGAGAGAGAGAGAGAGAGAGAGAGAGAGAGAGAGATGGAGGGGGAGGAGAGAGAGAGAGAGAGAGAGAGAGAGAGAGACAGAGAGACAGAGAGAGAGAGAGACAGAGAGACAGAGAGAGAGAGAGAGAGAGAGAGAGAGAGACAGAGAGAGAGAGAGAGAGAGAGAGAGAGAGAGAGAGAGAGAGAGAGAGAGAGAGAGAGAGAGAGTTTGCTGTTTGGGCCATATTATTATGGTCTTTGACTGAAGACGCCTACCAGATTGATGAACCAGCGAAGATTCACCAAGAACCCTTTAAGGCAGCAGGCTTAGAATAGAATGTTGAAAAGATTAGACACACGTAAAAACATTATACACCAATTTAGGACAGAAATAGGTTATCTCTTACGTCCCTTTCTCAACTTTCTGATAGTGATCTGTGTGTATTGTTCCGACTGAAATCGGAGCTTAAACCGTGGTCCGAGATTGTGCTGATCTTTGTCATTCGATGGCCATCATGTTTTACAGATCATACTGCATGAGATTAACATGCTATGTATATTCGTTTTGCTGGAGAATCTCCTATTTGTTTGCGATTATGAAATAAAAAAAGCCTGCTAGATCTAAATCTAGTGCACATAACCTTATGACTTATAAGCTTATTCCAAACCTTTTTCATTCATTTCATCTATTCTGTTTGACGATTTACTGTATGTAACAAGTAAAATATTACACCTCTATTGTTATTCAGAGTGGTGGTGGTTGTAGTTGTAACGCTTTACTGCAGAGATTTGTGTGTTTATCGATCAAGTCAGTCTTATATGTCATGGTTATACTATGTGTATTTGTGTGTGTGTGTGTGTGTGTGTGTGTGTACGTGAGTGCGTGTGTATATGGGTTTATGAAGGTATGCGTATGTAATCATCATCGATAGAAGGTGATAACAAGAGGTGAATAAATCAGAAAGGAAAACAAACAATTGTTCGGAAACCAGATTTCTCCATGATTCCATTGGCAGTCTTTCGAGGAAAAACATAAAGAAGCAAGCAAGCCACGTTTTCATCTGTGTTTGTGTGTTCATAAATAGTTTTTTTTTCTCTCTCTCGCAAATACCACACTACTAAATCCATAATAAAATTGAATGGAAGGTGATACATTGATCACTATGGAACCTGTCCAATTTAGTGCGCATCCAGGAACAAATAAACAAACAACAACAAATAAATTGTCATCTTTAGATGTATTGTAACATTTATATATTGTCTCTTATAAAGATGTTGTTTTTGTGTCCATGCATCAGGTTCATTTGGTATGTATGGCAGATGAGTGTGTTCCAAGATTGAAACAAAAAATGTGTGACATTTCAAAATAGCATTAAAATTATTGCATTCGATTAAAACGTAACGGTACAGGATGAGCAAAGATTTAGATTTAGGTACAATTATTGAATTTCGATTAAAACGTACTGGTTCAATTATTGAATTTGATTAAAAAGTACTGGTACAATTATTGAATTTGATTAAAAAGTACTGGTACAATTATTGAATTTGATTAAAACGTGCGGTACAATTATTGAATTTGATTAAAACGTACCTGTACAATTATTGCATTTGATTAAAACGCGTGCGGTACAATTATTGAATTTGATTAAAACGTGCGGTTCAATTATTGCATTCGATTAAAACGTACTGGTTCATTTATTGAATTTGATTAAAAAGTACCTGTACAATTATTGAATTTGATTAAAACGTACCGGTTCAATTATTGAATTTGATTAAAACGTACCTGTACAATTATTGAATTTGATTAAAACGTGCCAGTTCAATTATTGAATTTGATTAAAACGTACCAGTTCAATTATTGAATTTGATTAAAACGTACCAGTTCAATTATTGAATTTGATTAAAACGTACCAGTTCAATTATTGAATTTGATTAAAACGTACCTGTACAATTATTGAATTTGATTAAAACGTACCGGTTCAATTATTGAATTTGATTAAAACGTATTAAAGCCTGTTCAATTATTGAATTTGATTAAAAACGTACCGGTTCAATTAGAATTTGATTAAAACGTACCGGCACAGATTGAGGCATAGAGCATTATGTTGTTATTGTTTTGGATCGTTGTTCTCAAGACCAAACGTATGAATCTTGGATGGGACTTTTACTGAATTTGAGCTGTTGAACATTAGTGGCGGTGGGCAGTTTCAGACGCACTATTCATGTTACGTCATGAGTCTAAGCTGGCATTATAGTACAGTACATGGAGTCTCCGCTTTTGGTGTCATATTTCAATGAGAAGAAGTCATAAATATGCGTTGCCAGTGCTCTATACTTACAGTCCCGACCAAACCGTTATCTTCACAACCAAAATAAAGATAGAAGAGGGTTTACAAGAAAATTATGCGAAGAGAAAGAAAGCTGCTAATGTGTATACTTGTTCTTCTCTAATTGACTTAAGTTCATCTGATCAAATTGCTTTGCCATTTTGCATTGAGTTAATTGCACTGATTTGATTTAAATGAAAAATTATCTACAACACTAAAATTGGAATGTATGAATGTTACAAATAAGCCAAAAACACCACTTTGCAATCTGATTGGTTAAAGAGAAACGGTTATGCAAATCAGTTAAATTTGTATATCCTTCTACCTATTCTTTAATGTTAACTCCATCCCTGACAGAAAATCTTCCTTGAGGTCCTGTATTAGTATTACATATATTATCCATAGTATATCTTGTTTTGGTCTTTCTCTCTTTTTCTATGCGTCCAATTGTGACAAACAGAAACATCCCTATCCCGACTTTCGGAGATAGGGCCCTACAAACACAAGCAGCCAAAATTTGGAACATTTTACCATGGGACTCCACTTTGATTCTTTCCTGTTCGTCTCCATCCTTCTCCAAAATCTTCCTGAATTTTTTGTATTGAATTGCATGTTTTACTGAATTGATTGTATATATTTTTATTGATGCATCTGTTTTATCTTCTTTTTAGGTCTTTCTGTGTTCATTTCGCTTGTATGCGTCCAATTGTGACAAACAGAAACATCCTTCTTATCTTATCTTAAGGTGAGAGTCTTAAGGGAGGAGGGGGGAGGGGGGCGCCTCTTGAAGTGATTTTTTTGTGCTTTTGAGTTTAGATTTTTGTTTTTAGTATCTACATGAGTAACTGTCAAAATACGGTCATCCTATATCATTGAAAAGTTTGTAGAGTTCTTGGTTGCCATAGAAACGGCCGCCATCTTGGATTTTGATCCAATTTTCAAAATGTATCTCCTCCCTTACTTACGAATAAAATCACTCAAAACCTGTGCATATAGTTTTTCCATTCAATATGTAAAGAGGACGTCGGTTTTTTTAAAAAACATTTGGATAGTTTTTTTATATTGAATTTTAGAAATTACTATATGTACAAAAAACGGCATTTTTTTTGTAAAAAATAATTCTCAAAAAGTTAACAATATATAAAAAAAAACCCGATGTTATTCTATTAACATTGACAAGAGGAACCTGTGTGCCAAATACAATACAAATCGTTCGGTAAATGGCGGAGGAGATATAATTTTAGTGTGAAAAAACTACATTTCGAGAAAGATGCAAGTAAAAAAAAATCAAAGAAAATAACACAAAACAAACCCTTCAGACGGGTTTCCCTTGTTGTAGCAACCCCTTATTCTTTCGACATTTTCTGGAATTGTTACTAATGTACAGAGTATTTTCTCTCCTCTATATCATATGCTTGTACGTGTGTTTACATACACACTGACGCGCAACGCCTTTTACATCACACAGCGATGGGCCGAAGCAACGAGCGGTGTCGGCAGAAGCCAGGTAACCTCGGTGTTGCCACATTTGGCGGTTAACGGCCATCATACGGGCTTTTACTGCCATCTTCTCGGTCAGTGTTAAGGTCATTTACGTCAAAATTTTGACTGTTTTTACCTATCCTTGCCTACAAAATATTTTGTAAAAAAAAAACAATTATACGTCATATGGACATTTTTCTACCATAAACTTGTAGATAAATGATCGTTCTACCCGAATATGCAAAGAACAGAAAATCAACCTATTGGTCCCAAACTCGCTAGTCCAGGTAACGCCCCCCACCCCCTTAAAAGCAAATGGGTACAGCTGTGAGTGGTGGATACTCGGCAATAATATCAAAGAGAAACGAGAGCAACAGAAACGTGTTATTAAAGGATGTCACTGGCGATACTTTGGGAAAAGAAAATTGTTGCAGTTTGTAAGACTGAGAAGGTCATGACTCAGCATGATGAGAAAACACAAAAAAATGAGATCATTGGAACAGTCAACAGGAGAGGGGAGATTTGAACATTCAGTTTGACATGAAAATTTGAAGGCAAGAAAACACAAAGAAAACCATCTGTAAGACTAAAACCCCGTTCTGAAAACCGTCATGACAGAGAAAAATGGAAAGGCGTGATCGCCGATGTCTGTTTCCCACCAGACACCTGAAGGAAAATTACTTTTTAGACAGTCTATGCGGGTAAACATCTTGGTATCAAATCTGCTTTTTAAGAATGTTCATCTCAGACAATTGGGAAGCATTCAATTAGTAGCAGTTTGATTTTGATTTGATTTACCCACATCCACAACTAAGGTGATCTCGGGGTTTTTGGTAGGATTTTAAAATTTTGTCTGGACTGCCCTGTAAACAGCCAATGGATCTTTAACGTGCACAAAGTGTTGTGATCTTCACACGGGACCTCCTTTTTCACCGTCCGTCTCCGATGGGACAAGGTGTCGATCCACCTACCTGGACCAGTGGGGAGGGGGGGTAGATTTTGCTCGAAAAAAACTCGAGAACAGTTTTCAACCGTCGGCGGAGCTCGAACCCACTACATTTTGGTTGAGAGACCGACACCTTGTATTTGGACTACCGATTCCGCCCCTCAAATTAGTAGAAGCCCTGCAAGTTGACTTACTTTCTAGCATTCCGATTGGTGTAAAATATGGGGCTCGGAAAGTTCCCCCAATCACAATGTTAATGTTAAAATCAAGACAGTATTTTATTTTATTTTTTACTTTCTTTTCTGATTCAAATTTTTTCATGTTCTCCCTCTTTATCGTCGTCTTTTTTGTAATGATCTTCCTGGTTACCAATAAAGGGAGAGAAAAAAACACCAACCCAAAACGGGGGAAAATAAGCCTCTACGGACATGGATCTTTTGTAATCCAGCTTATATAACTTGAAGGCGTATTGGGTATACAGTTGTTAAGTTGATACGATCAAATAGATTTCCAAACGACAGCATCACCATGGCATTTTTGGTGCTGTTGTTTGTTGAACAATTCTTATCCACCAATGTGTGTGTGTGAGTGTGTGTGTTTATGTGTGTGTATGTGTGTGTGTGTGTGTGTGTGTGTGTGTGTGTGTGTGTGAAAAAGGGGATTTTAGACCTTCTTGCTGTTAAGAGTTCTTCATCGTGCACGTGCACACAGGATCTCTTACTACTCTCAGGTTTCGGGCCATCCCTGATAGAGTTAGTTACTAGTGCTTGCTCATGTAGTGATTACATGTATCTAACGTGCTATGTGAATGGTGGTGATACTGATGATAGCGATTGTGGTTGTGGTGGTGACAATGATGATATTGATGATGATAATGAATATGATGATGATGATGATGATGATGATGATGATGATGATGATGATGACGATGATGATATGATCATGGTGTTGATTAATTAAACTGACGAGGATGATGACGAGGTGACAATGAAACGTTTTTATCTATGCATACAATCGTTAGCACAATCATGGCATATTATCTAATGAGCTATACACCATCACAATAACACCAGCGCTTTTCATCCATCCATCTCCGATAAGACTGGACACTTTATTTTGTTTATTTGAAGATAATATGAAATGTGTGTAATGACAAACAGTAAGACGAGGGGCATGTCGAAAACGACGTTCGGATTTAATGATGAAAAAGCCTCCGTTACGGTTAATACAACTTGAGCACATCCCGATTTTGTATAGCGTGAAGGATGAAAATAATATGCAATAATAGGCTTTACTCGCAATTTAATGCTGGCACCCAATTGTACATGCGTTGAATGGACAAAGATCTAGAGAGTCTCTCAAGAAGAACACAGCGCCGACCTAGCATAGAAAAGGATTCGAACCTCTACTGATTTCGAGTTGCGGCGTATGAGCAAAATCGACAACAGAGCCTAGCGTATCGTATTTCCCACGGTCGACTTTTCACTAATTTGCGTAGCAAATCTCTTGTTTTTGTGTGCGTCTTCTGATGGGCTAGGTAGCTTCAAGGACTTATTTGTGTGTCATCGTTTGGTTTCTTGGCACAGCACTGTCAGTCGGTACGAAAAAAAACCAAAAAACAAAAATAAAAACAGCAACAAAATCATAACAAAGCTAGACCAAACCAAACAGAAGGTTTATGGACTATCCGTTATCCCTTTCCAAGTAGAAAAAACCCCGGCGACAACCAAAAATAAAATCTATCAAACACCCAACCAACTACCAAACACCCAATCAATCAACCAATCACCCAACCACTTACCACCACGACTAACCACCAAACGAACCACTCACCCGACAAACTAGTCACCAAACCAACCAACAACCCATTCATTCAACCAATCACTCACACAAATTATCACTCACTCAACTAACCATTCACCCAGCTAACTCCTCACCCAACTAACCACTCATCTAACTAACCACTCATCCAACCAACAACTCACGCAACTAACCACTCACACGATCAACCACTCACCTAATCATCCAAACAGTAACCAAAGCAATGGACTAACCAACTAATCAACGAACTAACCACTCACCCAATTAACCAATCACATAACCAACCAACTAACCACTTACCCAACCAACCTCCCAACCAACCAAACCAAATAAAAAAAAAAAATATGGAAACATCGGAGACATAACTAGAACTCTTACATGTATTCAGAAGATGGAAACATCGGAGACATAAAACATCGGAGACTAGAACTTACATGTATTCAGAAGATGGAAACATCGGAGACATAACTAGAACTCTTACATGTATTCAGAATGGAAACATCAGATGGAAACATCGGAGACATAACTAGTATTCAGAAGAATTCTTACATGTATTCAGAAGATGGAAACATCGGAGACATAACAAGAACTCTTACATGTATTCAGAAGATGGAAACATCGGAAGAATAATATTTCATATCAAGTTGCACCATTAATGACC
>JAXRKP010000260.1:142500-157500 GCA_037039925.1 Doris montereyensis | reverse complement strand
CAAATATGGGCTTGTTTAAGAATGACTTTAAAACGGCTTGGATTATTTTGTGGCTTTTGACATTGGACAAGGTCACATCACCATTGTCAGTTGATGATACTTGGCACCGAAAAAACTGTTCACATGCAATGCATACATTAATGACGTCTTTTGATGGGATTGCTAACCCACCTCGTGATGTTATAGAGATCAATAAGTGTACGTTTGATACAGTGGTCTCGAGTAGTGCACTGACGCACGTTTCACAGCTCAAACCTTTTTTCAATTTATGCACTACGAACCCTGCAATGTATGCGACAATTTTTCTGAATAATTTGACAATTGCGTTTGTGTGGGAACGTGGATAAATTCACTATGACAATGTGGGCTCGTTTGTGACCTCGCATCGTCCATCAGACGTTTTCTACTGTCAGAAGCATTGATAGCTGCAACCGAAGGCACTTCGTCGTCAAGTTTTGAACTCCCACTGGAGACAGTCAAAATAGGCAAAGATTCCAATGGCAGGCAATTGCCTCTTTCTGCGTATTGAATCTCATTGTGCATTAGCAAGGATTTAAAGGCGCTTTTGAACTCGACGACGGTTGGATTGTTGTTGCAGCCACCCATGCTTCGTATCTTATTCTTCCTCCGAGGTATGCACACACTGCTTTTTTACGCCTTGCTTTTCACATGAGGGTAAACAAAAATGATGCCGAAAATAAGTATCCTACTTATGGCAAGGAACTTACTTCTCTTGTGTGCACACAAAGGATACTTATTTCCGGTCTATTTTATTCTTGTCAGCACAGTGTGTTGTCAGTCAGTCGAAAATGGATTCGTCGTTTGATGAAGAGTTTATGTTACTTGATAACGTGCTTCCTAGACTAAAAAAGAGAAGACATGGAATCCATGCCACCAATAGAGAGAGGCAAACTTTTGGTGAATATCACCACCTCTTTCTTCATTTGAAAGATAATCACCACGATAGATATTTCCAATATACACGAATGACAAAGGAAACATTCACACGTAATTACAACTGACATGTTTTTCTTTCTGTTTTTCTTTTTCGTTTAATTTTAAAGATGGGTTGGGGGATGGGGGGGGGGGGATGGTTGTTATTCGGATGTTTTGTCCCGGGTATTTTGCTTTATTTTATTTTATTTCATCTTTATATTCTTTTAATGTTTTCTTGTTTTTGTTTTCATGTTTGTAGTGGTTTTTTGTTTTGAAATAATGAATTCAATAAAACAAGGAGAGAAAAAAACAAGAAAAACTATGATGAATGGAAGCGCAACAGACCGCAGAGGCAACCCCAAAATGACCAATATTATATTTCATCCCTATCCTAAGTTCATTTAATAGTCAAAATTTCTACAAGTATAAATATCATTATAATCATCTCTTATACTAATAAAAAAAAAAGAAAAAAAAAGAAGAACAAATATTAGGGCAGTGGTTGTGGTGATAGAGGACGATTGTAATACTAGTAGTAAAGTAAAGGTGGTGTAAATAGTAAAATGATAGTAGTGATAGCGTTAGCAAACAGTCATTGCATTAATTAAATTATGCAGCATGTGTTGGGGAGGGAGGGGGAGAGGTGAGGAAAGTTTAATAAGAACTATTCGGATTACGTATAATTATCTTTTAGATATCTAATTTGTATTGCAAAAAAAAACCCAAAAAAAAAAACAAACAAAAACAAAAAAAAAAAAAAAAATATGGGATATATTGGAACCAAATACAATTTTGTGACAATATATGAAAACACAACATCTGTGCCATTTTGAAAGCACGAGCACTCTAAACTGTCGTGAGGTAAGGTGCCAGCCCGGCTTCCGGAACCTATAATATGTAGATGACACTTGATACCGGCACTGTAAACTACCCAGAGACACAGTGCACAGAAAGCGTTGTTTCAGTACAGAGCCGTATTCAACTATATATCCCACTAAGGAGAGGGGAAAACAAAACAACAACAAAAAACAAAAACAAACAAACAAAAAACAAAGAAAGAAAAAAAGAAATGGAATGGAGAGAGAGAGAGAGAGAGAGAGAATAGAAGAAGAGAGAGAAAAGAAGAAGAGAGAGAGAGAGAGAGAGAGAGAGAGAGAGAGAGAGAGAGAGAGAGAGAGAGAGAGAGAGAGAGAGAGAGAGAGAGAGAGAGAGAGAGAGAGAGAGAGATGGAAGGAGGAAGCTATAGGTAGATGGATAGGCAGAGTGAGAAAAACAAAGGTATATTTATAAAATGGAGTTTGATTGAAATGGGACTTGATAATAAATCTGCAATGGTCGAATAGTCGTTTATCTGCTGACGTTTGATATACGCCTACCAATCTGGGCGAGGAAGAAAAAAAAAAAAGAAAAGAAATATAAAGGAAACATTCCTCAAAGGGTTTCTTTTAAAAACATTGGCAATAAGCAAATCAATATCCATTATTGCAGATGTTGTTCCAATCTAGAGAAAAACCTCACTACACACGTGTTTGATAGGGAAGATTCAATTTTTCTTATCAAACACGTGGGTAGTGTATAGTATTGTTTCTCTAAAAAATGATGATAAATATTATTTTTTCTAAATTATAGAGAAATAACGAAAAACGATTAGACGATTCTGCTTTCATCAATGTTATTAAATTTTTTCTACGATCAACGGCCGCTGTGCTGTGGTCATTTGAAAATGTCCCTAGTCCATCCCAGACATCGCGGCACCCACCCCTTGGGACCAGACGCGAGGAGCGACAGTGGTGTCGGTGAGTTTCGGTCGCAATAAGTATTGTTCCTTAATACTTATAAAATCGGTACGAACTACCTGTACGGATCAGTATCCACAATAAGGATCTTCTATGTGTGCGTTGTTGGGTTTAATAGAGGAATACTCATATTTAGTCGTCCTTATTCATACTTATCCCGAAATCGGTATGCTTTATGTTTTCCCCTACGGCCCAAAAAGTGTTCGCATTGAAATGGCCTACTGACGGCTTGAAAAATATTATCGAAATTGAAAACAATCATGGCGCCAACTCGGAAGAAGAAAGTCGCTCTATTATTATGCTACATACATATGAAGAAAACAGAGACTAGAGAGAGAATTCGAAGCTTTTCCGTTCATCCCATCAACAAAATGAGACAAATTCACGGTGAATATCATCATTTGATTTCACAGTTAAGAAAAGATGGACAGAGGTTTGCGAGTTATTTAAGGATGAAACCAAGCAGCTTAGATTTTTTGTTGGATTTCTGTTTCGAGAGTCTAGAAAAGACCGCACCTAGATAAATCTGTCTTAAGTCCGTTTAGTCAGTTTTGTCGCAGAATTTAACGTCCAATTGAGCCGTACCGCACTAAGACACAAGTGTCTTAAGATTTTGATATTAACGATTCATTTCAAACATGGAATTGACAGAGGTTGCCTGTGTTTGTGCTCTGATGTTTTCCATCAGTCAAAAGAAACATAAAAAAATTTTGGATTCATCCATTTACCAGTCAGCGAGGATCTCATATGTTATCCACATAAATCTTTTGGTTATTATAGGATGAGCATAGCAAGCTTTGATGCTCTTCTACGGATTGTTGGGCCTTCTATTACTTTTCAGGATACAAAATTCAGAAAGAGTGTACCTCCAGAGGAACGAATCTCTGTAACGCTTTGGTAAGTGTAGTAGTAGGCCTCCGTCGGTCAGGGCTGACCATAGATAGCATCCTCGTCTGTTTGGATGAAGCACCGGCGTCTGTGGCTGTACAGGCCGATGCGGGAGTGGCAGTCTCTGTTGCAGAGGCTGCATGTGAAATCTGTATGTGGCCTGTTGGAGCTGTCACTAGTCACTTTGCTTTCTGCGGGCCCGCCTCTTTGTTGCGGTTTGTGTCAGCTTTTCCTCCTCTGTTTTAAGATGTTGGGTCAGGGCTTCTCTCCATTTAGACCGGTCGGCTGCCAGGCTCTCCCAGGACTCTGTGTTGATGTCCATGGCTTTCATGTTCGCGTTTCACGACATCACGGTACCGCAGTTGTGGTCGTCCGGTGGGTCTTCTTCCAGAGGCCAACTCTCCGTACAGGAGGTCCCTGGGGATGCAGCCGTCTGGCATGCGGTGGACATGACCTAGCCATTGGAGTCTGCGCTGTCTGAGCAGTGTAAACATGCTGGGCAGTCCAGCACGAGACAGGACGTCCGTATTGGGCACTTTGTCTTGCCACATTATTCCCAGGATAAGGCGGAGGCTTCTCATGTGGAAGGAGTTCAGACGCCTTTCTTGTCTGGCATACATAGTCCATGTCTCGCTGCCGTATAGCAGTGTGCTGATGACGCAGGCGTTGTACACTGCCATCTTGGTCTTCACTGTCAGCTTGGTATTGGTCCACACTCGTATTGTGAGGCGCGTGTAAGGTTCGTAACTGCTTTCTCGATCCTCTTGTCGAGCTCTACATCAAGGGAGAGGTTGTCAGTGATGGTGAGCCAAGGTACGTGAACTGATGGTGCTTCAGTGCCTGGTGATGTCCCTGTACGTTGGTCTTTTTCAGGCTGATGGTCAGCCCAAAGTCTCTGCAGGCCTGGTAGAACCGATCCATTAGTGTCTGAAGTTCACGCTGGGTGTGGGTCGCTACTGCTGCATCGTCGGCAAACAGCATGTCTCTAATGAGGGCTTCACGTACTTTTGTCTTGACTCTGAGGCGGGCGAGATTGAAAAGTCTACCGTCTGCTCTAGTGCGCAAGTAGATCCCTTCATTTGATGAGCAAAATGCGTGCTTCAGAAGCATGGTGAAGAAGATCCCAAAGAAAATGGGAGCGAGGACACATCCTGTTTAACCACTATAGATGTTGAACGGTTCAGATGTGATACTGTTGAATTGCACAGTCTCCTGCATGTCTCTGTGGAAGGACTCGATCAAGCTCTGCAGTTTGGGTGGGCAGCCAATCTTTGGCAGGATTCTGAAGAGGCCCTCTCTGCTGACGAGGTCAAAGGCCTTGGTGAGGTCGATGAAAGCGACGTACAGGGGCATCTGCTGTTCTCTACATTTCTCCTGGAGCTGGCGGAGGGAGAAGACCATGTCTACCGTTGATCTTTCAGCACGGAAACCGCACTGTGACTCTGGATAGACCCGTTCGGCAAGTTTCTGCAGACGGACCAAGATGACCCGAGCGAAGACTTTGCCCACGATGCTGAGTAGCGAGATGCCTCTGTAGTTGTTACAGTCGCTTCGCTCTCCTTTGTTCTTGTAGAGGGTGACGATCTTGGCGTCCCTCAAGTCCTGTGGTACGGCACCTTCTTTCCAGCACTGACAGAGGACTTCATGCAAAGGAAGCAGAAGGGTAGTCTTGCAGTGCTTGATCAGGTCAGGAGGAATCTCATCGGTGCCTGGGGCTTTCCCAGCGGCTAGACTGTTGATGGCCTTTCCAAGTTCTTCTAAGGTGGGTTCACTGTCAAGCTCTTCCATGACAGGCAGACATTCAATGGCATCGAGGGCTGCGGGCGTCACAACATTCTGTCTGGAGTAGAGGTCGGAATAGTGTTCCACCCATCTTTCCATCTGTTTCCCCTTGTCTGTGATGACTTCCCCACTGGTGGATTTGAGGGGAGCAGTCTTGTTCTGCACTGGTCCCATTGCTGTCTTGATGCCGTCATACATCCATCTGATGTTCCCGGTGATTGCTGCTGTTTGGATGGTTTCGCTGAGTTCTGTCCAGTACTCGTTGGCGCAGTGTCTGGCAGTCTGTTGAACTTTGCTCCTGGCAGCCCGGAGAATCTGCAAATTTCTCTCGCTGGGTGACCGCTTGTACTCTGCTAGAGCAGCGCGCTTGGCTTCAATGACGGGGGTCATCTTGGCGGACTTGGCCTCAAACCAATCGTGGGACTTTGAAGTCTTTCTCCCAAAGGTAGCCAAGGCAGTGCGATGCATTGTGTTCCGCAGGGTGTCCCATTTCTCCACGGCAGAAGCTCCGGTCAGTGAGGTTTCCAGTTCGTTTTCGAACCTCTCAGCAAACTGCTCCACGAGGTCTGGCTGGTTCATCTTGCTGACATCCATACGAGGATTCCCTTGCTTCTTGCCGCGATGGAGCCTCTTGGGCTGGAGCCTGATCTTGCAGCACACCAAAGAATGGTCTGTGTCGCAATCCGCGCTATGATAAGAACGTGTGTGTAGTATGTTCTTAATGCTGGTTCGTCTGACCAGGATGAGATCCAGCTGGTGCCAGTGCTTTGAGCGTGGGTGTCTCCAGGACACTTTGTGCTGGGGCTTGGTCTTGAAGAATGAGTTGGCTATGCACAGGTTATAGTATGGGCATAGCTCCAGCAGTCTCTGGCCGTTGTCGTTCATTTTGCCGACGCCAAACTGTCCGAGGCACGAGGGCCACGAGTCGTGGTCGGCACCCACTCTGGCGTTGAAATCGCCAAGGAGAACAAGCTGATCTTTGCTTGGGATGCTGCTGATGGTGGCTGCGAGCTTGTCGTAGAACTCATCCTTGGCTTCCTGTGTGGCAGAGAGTGTCGGGGCGTACACGCTGACTAGGGTGACGGGGCCTGCCGTGGTGTTAAGGCGGAGAGTAAGGAGTCGCTCGGAGCCATTGCTGCCTGGTTCTACCATATTCAGCAGGCTGTTCCTCACTGCAAAGCCCACTCCATGTTGACGAGGTTCGGTGGAACTCTTCCCATGCCAGTAGAATGTATAATCCTTCTCCTTCAGTGCTCCTGAGTCTGCCAGACGTGTTTCCTGCAGGGTAGCTATGTCTACATGTAGCTTCTTGAGCTTGTCGTTGATGACGGCTGTTTTTCTGGAATCGCTGATGTCCTTGAGATCTTCAGAGAGGCCAGTCAGCATAGTCCGGACGTTCCAACAGCCCAATTTTAGGGCTAATTTCTTCTGATGTATCTTGTTGTTGCCTGGTGCGAAGGTTGCAGTCTGCTTGTCGGATGTCTCCTAATCTTTATGCACCCAATGAAGAAGGCAGACTGTGGTGGGACAGCACCTTACTGGCTGGGGGCTGCCCAGCTTAAGGCGGGCGGTAGCTGTCCAGTGAGACTCGAGGATCCCTCCCACCGACGAGAACGACCCTGGCGCTGTGCTCTACGCCAATCGAGCAGTAGCTTATAACCGGTAACTGTCGTTCCCCGTGTTGTGTCCACGCCAAGGGCGAAGCTGGAGTGTCCTCTCCAGGTGTGGTGCAGGGTGTTTTGATGTGTGTGATGTGGTCGGATGCAAGCCTGGGCATTGTTATATGGAGGACGAACCCCATGTAGTGTGTCCCCCTCTCCACGTCACTGATGGGGCCAAAGGAACGACAGGGTCGCTACAGTTTGGGACCAGTGCCGTCGCAGGAGCTGCCAGAACGGGTTGAATACAACGGCGCACTGGCTTAGGGCTCCGACTCCAGATTTTTCCTCGAGGTTTACTCCTGAAGCCTTTTCCATGTCTGGATATGGCCGCAAGGTAGCGAAGGTTTGAAATAAGGGTTTTCCTTCCCCTAGGTGAACGGCCTTCCCAGGCAGACGAGCTCCACCTACCCGAAGCAACTGGTTTTGAGGCGCCAGTGATCCGCCTTTCACCCCTTCTCCTGTCAGTAAAAGCAGCTCCGCGACAAGGACGCCAGGAGTTGGACTTAGTTGTCAGAGGCTGTTTGAGACACACGCCATTGAGAGCATTTATTAGGTAGTGGGGGCTTATCTCCATTCCCCACTCCCGGCTATGACAACCTTGGAACCTTGGTAAATATGTGTGTGAAAAAATCTTCCAGTCAACACTTTCCTCAATCCTTGGGCGGAAGGGGAAAGAGGGGTGGTCAGAAGAAGAAGAAGAAGAAGAAGAAGGTGAGAGAGAGAGAGAGAGAGAGAGAGAGAGAGAGAGAGAGAGAGAGAGAGAGACAGAGAGAGAGAGAGAGAGACAGACAGACAGACAGAGAGAGACCCAGACACACAGAAACAGGACAGAGAGAGAGAGACAGAGACAGGAGACAGAGACAGAGACAGAGAGACAGAGAGACAGAGAGAGAGAGACAGAGAGAGAGAGAGAGAGAGAGAGAGAGAGAGAGAGAGACAGACAGACAGACAGACAGACAGACAGACAGACAGACAGTCAGACAGACAGACAGACAGGCAGACAGACAGACAGAAACAGACACACAGACAATTACAGACATAAGTAGTGAAAGATAGAGACAAATGTAAATTTTAATTACCTTTGACTGTCCTGGTTTCATCCGACAGGTCTCCCCAACCACAAACGACGGATTCACACACTTTAGTCCAAGCTTTTATTTTTAAATCTCTGTTAGAATAATCTTTCATAGCCTTATTGTACAGCAAACGCTTGCTTTCAACTGCATTTATTAATTTCTCAGTCCAATTGACATCAACATCCGCGATTAAAATATATTTGCTGATGGTCCTTGATCGATACGCAAAGTATGTTTGGCGTAAACACGACTGTAAACACGACCGGACGTGTTTAGGTGAATGGAACTCGGTGTGTCGTCAAATTTCAGGGCAGTGTTGTCGTTGTGGGATAGGCTGCTCTATTCTCTTACTGACTCAAGAGACAGATGTATCTAGGTGCGGTATAGGCCGTCTATACCGCACCTAGATAAGTCTGTCTTAAGTCAGACTTAAGTCTGTTTTATATGGAGTTTTGAACAATGGGAGTAAAACGAACCCTACACTACTCAGACACAACATTTTGTCGTCAAAAAATTGTGAACGGTCACAAACTGAGGACGACAAGTCTGACTAAAGACTGACTTCAACACTTTTGTACCATAAAGCAACACAATCTGCTCCGCAAATTGAATCAACTACTACAGAGCTGCATCTTTCATATATTGAGCTCTTTGTCTTTCACCGTGCAACGAATTGGCGATCGTGCGAGTAATAGCTCTACTATGCTGCTTGACCTTAGTTTCATTTCTACACCCCGAAACAGAAACAAAAAGTTCACTTCGGATTTGCAAAAGTTATTCGATCACTTTATAAAGTTGCTTCCTTCAAGTTAAAAAGAAATGCACGAGCCTCATACAAAATGAACGCTTTAATGCCAGCAATTTTACATTCTGATAATATTTGTGTGAGGGGTCAAATCCCGTAAATGCAGATGGGAATGTTTGTCCAAAACTTGGGCCAATTTCTATTAGCTGAGAATCTACCTCCCACCCTACCCCCAGACACCAAGAAAAAGACAACAAAGCAACACCCTTAAGCCCCCCCCCCTCCTCATTAAAAAAACCCTCCCCCAAAACAAACAAAAAACCCAAAACAAAACACAAAAACAATAAAACAAAATATGTATCTATATCTGTAGTTGTATAATCCAAACTGGGCTTTAGTTAATACAACGGCGATGAGAGCGTTGGTCGGTCCTGTTACTAATTGAGATTGTGATTTAATGTTTTAGTCTTGGTGTTGGCTGAATATTATTATTGCTGTTTTGAAACTGTCGTGTTTCTTATTCGCCTTTCCGTATGAAACGTATTTCTTATCCTTTCACGTTATCTATCAGCTCTTGTAGGCATACATTATCTGGCCCTATTTAACCACAGTCGAGTAATACATCATTAAGTGCCTTAACTTTGTCTATTCTCATTCAGTCTTTCAAGATGAAAAAAAATAAAATGTCCAAAATTAATAAGCCTAGATCTACTTGTCAAAAAAGGGATGATAAAAATGTGATTTTGCACAAAAGTCAAGTTTTAAAATAATCCAGATGGAAACGGATTCCGATCTTTAACGATTTTGTCATTTTTACTCATCGTCACAATACGGCAACAGTTACGGTTAAAGTCGTGAATAACGAGAAGATGAAGGCTTGTACATGGAAATACGTCAATGTACTAGAATTAATGCCTCTCCACTTCACCCCTTCTCCTCACAAGATCTAATCTGATTTTCATCAATTTCATACTGTTTAAAAATATATTTCTATCTCATTTTTACCTCCTCCCACACCTTCCTTCCTCCATAATTATTGTATCACGTACATTCCATGACTTGTATATCTTATAATATGCTTACCATTTCAAGTTAACTTTCTCTTATCTTCTGTAATTCTATGATGGTTTTATCTGTCATAGTTTGATGCTGATTCTATTGGATGTCATTTTCTGTTTGGGCTTCATTTGTACAGTTGTGAATATAATTATTCATTCAAGGCAAGTCTACTTTGATAGAAAGATGAGTTGATGGTGTTTGAAGAGTTAATATTACATGTATTATATTCATTTTCACCATCAATACTTGAATAGCTGAAATAATGTCTTCATGTTGACGATATAATATGTTGAATGAAGTATGATAAAACCCCCAAACAACCCAGATGTAAATAAATACGTAAATACCTGTAAATATATTAAATCTGATAACACACATTGAAAATGAAGAAAAGAATATCATGTACTAACAACGTCCACCATTATTATGGTCAATGTCACTTCATATATTATATGGGCAACGTTGGTTTCCGGAAAACTTTGTTGTTTTACCCCATAATCAAGTTCAATGTTTTTGCAGTTCTTTAAAAAGCTCATGTCGCTATATGCACAATACTTTTTCAAAATGTTTGAGCTCGAGAAATTAACAAGATTTCTTCATTGCATTTGCAAAAATTGAAGTGATCATAACACTGCTAAGAATTATACAGGGGTCACAGCCTAAGTTTACCTTCCATGTCATGACAAAATTGAAGTGATCATAACACTGCTAAGAATTGTACAGGGTCACAGCCCAAGTTTGCCTTCCATGTCATGACTCATACACATGCTTTCGTTTAAAGGCAACAGAATCATCTTCTTCGTCTTCATAAATGTTTTCTTCAGATTCAGACTAATCTGCTTTTATTCTTCAGCATCTGTAAATAATAAATGTGCCAACATTAAACGAAGCGCTTCATAAACAATTGTCACATCATATCACATCATATCATATCGCATCGCATCGCATCGCATCGCATCGCATCGCATCATATCATATCATATCACATCACATCATCACATCATATCATATCACATCATCATCATATCATATCATCATATCACATCACATCACATCATATCATATCATATCATCACATCATATCATCACATCATATCATCATATCATATCACATCACATCACATCATATCATATCACATCACATCATCACATCACATCACATCATATCACATCATCATCACATCACATCATATCACATCACATCACATCATATCATATCACATCACATCACATCATATCACATCACATCATCACATCATATCATATCATATCATATCACATCACATCATATCACATCACATCATATCACATCATCATCATATCACATCACATCACATCATATCACATCACATCACATCACATATCATATCATATCATATCATATCATATCATATAATCACATCACATCATCATCATATCACATCATATCATCATATCATATCATATCATATCATATCATATCATATCATATCATATCATATCATATCATATCATATCATATCATATCATATCGTGTCAGAGGCTAGATAGGTAATTTGACCTTTGAATGCCCCATAAATCTTAATACAATCATGGAGATTTAAAAAATGATTGAACCTACAATAATAAATAAAAACAATGTACATTCATTCATCATACAAGTAGTTCAAATTATAGAGTTCTTTAGCAATGGCATTTTAAAAAAATCAATACTTTTTGATTTTTTTGTTTTGAACTGTATGTAAACTGTTCCATGCTTTGATTGCTCTTATAATAATTTTCGTTTATGTCTAACAGAAGTAGAACTTTCCGTTTAAATTAAGGGCTCTATATACAATGTCTATATTCCGGTATAGGTCTCATAACAGCCTAAGTTTGCCTTCCATAGTGCAAGATGTTTACTTCCATATATGAAAAACTTCTATAAATATTTCCAATAATTAATGCCTTATTAATGCATTCATGCATTTGTTCATCAAAATTCAGAATCTCATCATAGATTACACCAAAATCCATTTCTTACTTTACAAAAGCCAAGACACTGGATCGGTTGAAGTTAACAAAATATGAAATCATAGGATTTTTTTACCAACATACATGACTTTACATTTGGAAATATTGAAATCCAATTGCCATTTTTCAGACGATCTAAAGAAAATTTTAAATCATTCTACAATGCCTAATTACTGTTTTGATTGGGAATACATTTTTGTATCATCTGCAAATATTATACAGGTTTTAGAATTTATTGTATGTAGTAGTACATTGTTATTCTACTTCTTATCTTATTTATCTTACATTTGAATAAATCCGCTAAGATGAAGAATATAAATCATTCTACAATACCTAATGGTTTTTAATCTATTTTTTGTATGTTATACAGGTAGAATTTGTATGTAGTAGTACATTGTTATTCTACGGTTTTATTGATACGTTTGTATTAGTACATTGTTATTCTACGGCTTTATTGATACCGCTATGTCATGAATTGTATGTAGTAGTACATTGTTATTCTACAGTTTTATTAGATACCGCTAAGATATCATGAATTGTGTGTAGTAGTATATTGTTATTCTACGTTAAAATTGAAGGAAAAAATGTATAGCCATACTGCGACCCGAGGTTTTAAGTAAGGGGACATACTTTGAACACATCATTTTATCACATTATAAAAATATTATATAGATTTAGGGCTCAAAATTCGGTCAAATGAACTTTGAATGCACTGAAATACATGTTGAGAAATTACACATTAATAAGGATACCTCATGAAATATTTTAAGATTCAAATCATTCATCAAAAATAATATGGAGCTCTATATTACTGGCAATCTTAAAACCATCTATACTAGACTTAAAGCTTTTAGTTTCAAACTTAACATTGTTCCAAGCCCTTACCGTTCATGAAACAAAGGAAATATGTCTTATTAATGTAGAACAGCCTTTGATATTGTTGTGGATTCATTGATCGCATAAGTATGGGCGTACATGAAGGGTTATTAATCTTCCATCCTTTTCTCACAATCCCTATAATCCGTGTGCGCATCGGTGTGACGGCGTACACCTGAGACGGCGTTGATCTTACGTCTATTGCCTTCTCACCACCCTCCTATAATTGGGGTAGCACTGACTGCATCTAACTCACAATGCCTTACTGTGTGAGTTATAAGATTGATGACCAGAAAAACCATCCTTTGATGGTTCCTGGTGGTGTGGATGGTGGTGCAATAGTATTAGATTTAGTGAGAGTTTGTATTCATTGTCTGGAGTCAGTCTTCGTCCCGTCTTCGTGAAGAGCAGTTGTAGTTTGCTCCGACTCTACAACATTACTTATACTATACGTTATTCCTCAATAAAGTTTCATGTTATATCTTATAACCAAGCTGTTTTGGCGTGAATTGATCATAGATATTTCACAGATATAAATCTCATGTTAAACGAACCTGAGTAAAGGTTACATGACACTAATCGAATAATTTTTATAGTCAATATTATCAATGCCATGAACTATTTTGCATAATTTAATTAAATATCCCCTTTTTCTTCGGTACAATTTAAGGGGGGAGGGGGGGGATCCTGAATGTGATTTTCTAAATTATTTCAAGTACAGCATTTTAACGATTATATTTGAACTTAATGGGTTTGAATCAATGGAAAACGGTTGAGTTTTTTCAAATATGTATATGGTTGCCATGGAAATGGCCGCCATCTTGAATCGTAACAAAAAAAGAGATTAATTTCAAATTCTATGTCCTCCAACAGTTTTTTGTGCCATTCCTTTGGAATTTCACACACGCACTCCTGAACATGTTACTTAAAGACAAATGGAGAGTGTTTTTTGTTGTTGAAAATATATATTCAATTGTATTTTTACCCTTCAAGGATGGGATATTCGACAATGTTATTTTGTTTTGCTATTTTTTGGCGATACAGTCACAGATATACCGAAAACAAATTAATGAAATCCAAATATCTCCTTATTAGTTTTTTTTTCATACGTCTATGAACTAGTTATACGCCAAATTTCACATTGATTAGTCCATAAATAAGGAAGGCGATAGAATTTATGTTCCGAAAATGAGAGTTTTGAGAAAATCGCATTTCAAAGAAGAACATTGAAATTTGAACGGAAAAGGTAATCCTACTTCATTACATTCCTGCCCATATGCGTTTTCCTCAGCTTCTTTCTCGATTCTGACCTTCTCCTAGAATTTCCCACGATCAACTTTCCTCTTTTTTTTCTTTCAATTGAGCATCCACTACACGAACATTACTCCAATTTATTACTAATACTGTTGAAACAACTCACAGTCTAAAGATCAAGGGTTCACTTTCACAATATTGCCGATGGAGCCAATGGGTGCCGTATGTACCTTCACTGCATGAAAACCAACTAGGGCAAAACGAGTTCATAGGCACGTTCGCGTCACCAATTTGTTTACGCTACTCACGTGCCAACGTAGTACAATAATGTTCGTAAAATTACCTTATATTGTATTGTGGAATGACAGGTAGTACTGACGCTATGGGAATTCTCACTGTCCAGTAGGTGATGTCTCATGACCTTGAACTATAGTAGCTGGATGTTAGAAAACTAGCACCAAAAATAGTTGAGTAGGATTTTAGTTGTATTCGAGCAGATATGATAATTGTTTACCACCATGTCCTTTAATTTCATTGCTTTTTCTTCAGTTTTGAGACTACCTACCTTCAAATGATGATCCATAATAAGTGATCTAAGTCTCAGTGAGACATTTAAAAAATGAAATCATATACAGGAAGGGTGGCGTTGGTGGCCGAGCGGTAAGGTTGCCGGACTGGTCCCGAGTTCGAATTCTAGCAAAGCCAGGTCCTATTATATGTAAAACAAGATATCTCGAAAAAGCGTTGCCCGTCGACTAGACATTGATTTAGATCTAGATCTAGATCCAGATATTATTATCCACGTATAACAATAGTGATACAATTCTTCACCTCTGACTGTGTCTGTGCATAAATTATGAACTTTGCACCACTTCCCCTCTTTTTTCACGCGCCGCCAGACCATCCCCGCACTCGCAGTCAAATCCGCCTCTCGT
>JAXRKP010000260.1:127500-130000 GCA_037039925.1 Doris montereyensis | reverse complement strand
GGGAGGAGAGGGAGGGAGGGAGGGAGGAGAGAGGAGGGAGGAGAGGAGGGAGGAGGGAGGGAGGGAGGGAGGGAGGGAGGGAGAGAGAGAGAGAGAGAGAGAGAGAGAGAGAGAGAGAGAGAGAGAGAGAGAGAGAGAGAGAGAGAGAGAGAGAGAGAGGGAGGAGAGAGAGAGAGCGAGAGAGAGAGAGGAGAGAGAGAGAGAGAGAGAGAGAGAGAGAGAGAGGGAGAGAGAGAGAGAGAGAGAGAGAGAGAGAGAGAGAGAGAGAGAGAGAGAGAGGAGAGAGAGAGAGAGAGAGAGGAGGGGAGGGAGGGAGGGAGGGAGGGAGAGACAGAGACAAAGACGGGGGGATTGATGATAATAATAACGATGATGATGTCACTGACAATCTTGGAAGTGTTGTATATTATGAAATGATTTCTTTGTTATCAAGGCTCACGTAATTGAATTAAAATTCCAAATTCCTATTAATTTGAAAAAGGAAACATTCATTACAAAACCTACAGAAAATTAAACACCTGATTCTCTAATTTCAGTCACTTGTAAGCTATTACACAGCTAGATTCATGTTATAATACTATATTGTTGCTTTCTCCATTGGCGATGACAGACGATATTTTTTGTAGTTTGCACTGTCATCCGTCGACTTTTATTACCCGGTACTGTATTACGACCAACGTCTTCATGTCAAATAACGCTCAACTATATTTCACCTGTATCGGTTTCCATGACACAAAACGTCGGTCGTAAGTCGGCCGTCTTACCACCGTACTTTGAAAATACGCCGCAGGTAACGATTTTTTGTCAAAACTACGATCGTCTGTTCCATTCATCCGAGCCGAATTCTCCTTTTGTGTCATGCTGGCGGGAACTGTGGTGTGTACTTTTGCACTGATGATTTGGCTCAGAGCCCGCCTTCCCCAGTACATCGATGTACACGGATTTTGTTGTGTGTATTTTTTTTCATTCACTGGAACGAGTCCACAGCTCATCAGAAATCATTCAGATCTTTCTTTACAATGAAGTTCTCTATGGAGATTTATTGAAGAACTTATCGAGCTCGTTAGACTAAATCTGTGTTTATATAACACATCATTAGCACAATACAAGGACATACAGCTGCAACAGAACGTATGGCGAAAAATTGCAGATGAGATGGACGAAGCCACAATGTCATGTAAGTACTGGCGTTATTATCTTTAATAGTAATAGTATGGTTGTCAAGATTAAGCATGTTTTATTTTATAATTAAACCAAAAGAAAGTATCATTGTTTTTTTTAATGTTCTTTCAATAGTCATGTTGTTATTGTTTGTTGTGTTGTTGTTGGTGGTGAGGGTAGTGGTGGTGGCATTCATTATTATCATCAACAGCATTGATTATTTCGGGGGAAGGTTGGAGAAAGGTTTGGCGCCAGAAGAGGGATGCTTTACAAGAAAAAGAAGAGAACTGCAGTCATTACCAAGTGGGTCAGCAGCACAAGAAATCAGAAAAACCCTCTGTATGATGAAATGACTTTCCTCATTGCTTTAACAGAGAATAGAAGGTGAAAATATATTTTCTTGTGATGGTAAAAATTATCATGTAGAAGCATATATTGTCATAGTCTCATCTCAAAACATCAACAATAGTTGTATAAAAAGATAGTAGTAGTAGTAGTAGTCGTGAAGAAGTAGTTGTGGTGGTAGTAGGTAGTAGTAGTGGTAGGTAGTAGTAGTAGTAGTAGTAGTAGTAGTAGTAGTAGTGGTAGTAGTAGTAGTAGGTAGTAGTAGTGGTAGTAGTTAGTAGTAGTAGTAGTAGTAGTAGTAGTAGTAGTAGTAGTAGTAGTGGTAGCAGTAGTAGTAGTAGTAAGTAGAAGTAGTGGTAGTAGTGGCAGCAGAAGCAGCAGTGGTAGTTTAAAAGCAGTGCAGCAGAAACTTTAATCTTTTTAGCAGTGTCATACAGTAATCGTCATCAATCACCATCATCGAAATGAAATAAAAACTCCACGATTTTCTCCGCTCTCTTTCTTTCTCTCGTTCAGCTCACAATTTTTCTCTATCCACCCCCTTCCATCTCCCCCGTCATAATACTACCAGCAATCTTGCCTGTCCACCGTCAATGGAATGTTCATTGTCTGACGGGGAAGAGTGGAACAATGATAGCATCAGAGGTGGAATGGAACCTGGAAGTCCAAAGTATGTCCAATCACATAAGTCAGACATTTAAACCTCTGTTTATATACTGATTTTGCCATGGCAAGGGTCTCATGTTAAAGAACTTGTTAAATGTGTCTCTGGCTTGTATTGCCTCATTTGTAGCCCTGTTTCCTGTTCTACAAACCGTTGCAGTAGTGGTGCTTGTTCGACAGATTCTGTCTCATTAGATGGGTCAAAGGTGGTGGAGCAACGTTGTTTTTGCAGCATATTATGCAACACCGTTGTGGCTTTTACAATGCTTTCAACACGTTCAGGCTTGAGAGTGATTTTGTGTTGGTAAATCCGCCACCTTTGGGATAAGAT
>JAXRKP010000260.1:120000-122500 GCA_037039925.1 Doris montereyensis | reverse complement strand
GGCGTTTAACGCCAGGATACTACATACATAGTGGTGTTTAACTTAGGCTACTACATACATAGTGGTTTAACTTAGGCTACTGCATGTCTAGTGGCGTTTAACTTAGGCTGCTACATACATAGTGGCGTTTAACTTAGGCTACTGCATGGCTACTGCTAGTGGCGTTTAACTTAGGTTACTGCATACATAGTGGCGTTTAACTTAGGCTGCTACATACATAGTGGCGTTTAACTTAGGCTACTGCATACATAGTGGCGTTTAACTTGTCTCTGCTCTCTACATAGTGGCGTTTAACTTAGGCTGCTACATACATAGTGGCGTTTAACTTAGGCTACTGCATACATAGTGGCGTTTAACTTAGGCTACTGCATACATAGTGGCGTTTAACTTAGGCTGCTACATACATAGTGGCGTTTAACTTAGGCTACTGCATACATAGTGGCGTTTAACTTAGGCTACTAGCATAGCATAGTGGCGTTTAACTTAGGCTACTACATACATAGTGGCGTTTAACTTAGGCTACTACGTACATAGTGGCGTTCAACTTAGGCTACTGCATACATAGTGGCGTTTAACTTAGGCTGCTACATACATAGTGGTGTTTAACTTAGGCTACTACATACATAGTAGTGTTTAACTAAGGGTACTACATACATAGTAGTGTTTCACTCAGGCTACTGCATACATAGTGGCGTTTAACTCAGGCTACTGAATATTTAGTGGCGTTTAACTTAGGCTATTGCATACATATTAGCGTTTAACTCAGGCTACTGCATACACAGCGGCGTTTAACTCAGGCAACTGCATACACAGTGGCGTTTAACTCAGGCAACTGCCAATATAGTGGCGTCGACGACCGAGTGATTAGACTGCCGACTGCCGGACATTGGATCACGAGTCGGAATCCTGGTAAAGGTAGACATTTCCTTGGGATAGACGCTTAACACGCATTTAACCCCCTTGACGCAGATGCAGCTGGGTACAAGCACTAGCTTAGGGGTAAAACCTGCGCCAGTCTAGCATCCTGTGCAGGAGGTGATTATTATCACTTATTCTGCTTCACACTACAGAGACCGAGGTAAGTTCCGGTTCTATGGGCCCTAATGGCTTTGAAGGAACTTACTTACTTTCAACATACGTAACCAAAACCTCAAAATAAAGGACAGTAAAGGGCATAGGAAAGAACAACGTAGAATCCGGTGCACAACAGCAAAAACCCTGTTAATTTTCCTTAGAAGAAACTTTTGTAGCTGTCCTAAACATGTCAAGGAGAAAAGACAGGAATGTTAAGTAAAGACAGCTTTTTTTATTATTATCACGGTGGCTGTGTCTGGAACTTATACCACCAGACATGCGTGCAATAATTGAAGAAAATGCGAAATGATACATACCGCTTTGTGTCTAATAGTTATACATACAAAAAAGAAAATACCAAAACTAATATGAATTTGCTATGATGTGTACCTTTAGAAGAATATAGAGCCAGATATATAAGCGTAAATTAAATATTTTCTTGAAAACTATTAATGTATGTATTCTACTTATTTCCGACTAGATCTATTCTGTTATTCCAGAGTTTCCATTGAACGTCGGTAGCTCATGAATTAGCTGCGAATTGAATGGAGAAATCCAGGTTTCAGAAAGGTCATAAGGGTACCCTCAACCTTATTGTACTCTGTACTCGTCGAAAGGTCACAAGGGTACCCTCAACCTTATTGTACTATGTACTCGTCGGTACACTGAAGGCCGTAAATGAATCATGCTATTGCTATGCTATTTGCTAGGCGAACCCGTAAACCTACACCGGGGTCAAGGTGAATCACGTGCCGTCAACAAACATTAAATAGAATATGACCTCTCAGCGGCTCTGTGAGTGTACGTGTAAAGGTGTGAGTGTGTACATGTGTGTTATATTCGTGTGTACAAGAGTGAAATTTTCCATCCGACACGACCAGCAATGTTTTTGGCATGGTATCAAATATCACTAAGTTAGTATACGTAGTGATGTCGGTGGTTTCATGTTTACTTAAAACAGATATTTATTACTGCCGTGTGACTGTGACCAACTGCCAACAGAAGCTAAACACTGGGGGTGTTTCAAACCCGTGTTTAATACAGCATTGACCGAACAATAACCAATTTTCTTTCAAATTACTTACCATTCTGGGATCATAAGGGAATATTAAACGTTGGACAGCAAATGAAAGCTGCATTGCTTCTTCTTCTTTATTATAACTGACCAACTCAATTCTTGAGTATTACGGTCGGGGCGCATATTTTGATTTAACCCCAACAATATTAATCCAATTTTTGTTTTTAAAATGATGTGTTTAATTCTGTTTTTAAAGTTTTCAGTGCTATTGCTGAGTTTTATTTCTGTTGGCAGTCCATTCCACCACCTTACTGTACTAGGGTGAAATGAGTGCAGGTGGCAATCAGTGTTTGAAGATAGAACCATGTATGTTTGACAGCCTGATCTGATTATTCTTGTATTGAGTTT
>JAXRKP010000260.1:85000-110000 GCA_037039925.1 Doris montereyensis | reverse complement strand
TGATCCTCTACTCTTTTTCTTAGTCTCATTTCCAGTATCCTGGCAAACACGTTTCCTGGAACGCTAAGTAGTGATATCCCTCTATAGTTTGAGCCTTCCATAGTTGATCCTTTCTTATGTATTGGTACTACCGTTCCCTTTTTCCAATTGTCTGGCACCTGGTTGGACTTCCATGCTTGTTAGCATATTGCATGTAGAATCTAGTAGTTTGTCTACCTCTCTCCCTTGGTTTTTAATAATTTCTGGATAAACTTGGTCTGCTCCTGGGGATTTTCCTAATTTCGTTTTTCTTATAGCTGTTTGAAGTTCTTCCATTGATATATCTACATCTTCAGCTGTCTCCTCTGGATTACTTGTTACTCTTACTTATTGATTTTTACTCCTTGTTTCATACGTTCTGGAGGGATTATGTAATTGGGGAAAATGGTTTCTCCATGTTTCCATGATTTGGCTGCCTTCTTTCATTATTTCTCCTTTGGCATTCTTAATTTGTCGTATTGGGCATGCTTTAGTCTTTCTCATGCTCTTCATCGCCCCACAGAACAGCTTTTGATTTCATTGATAGCTTTCTTGAAGTCTTTTTCAAAACTCTTCCCATTGTTCCTGTTTTTTGCTTTCCTCACTTCCTCTTTGGCGATAGTTCTTTTATTCACTTTTATTCCTGTGGTCTCTTTGTTTGCAAATATTTCTTCCAGGCATCTTTCTTTTCTTTGATCTTAGTTTTGACATTCTCATTCCACCATGCTGTTCTTTTCCCATCTTCTTTAATTTGTTTCCTACTACATACCTCTTCAGTACAACTGAGGAGTATTTCTTTATACAATTGACAATTTTCTTCTATTGTGCTATCATTCAAATTCATCTGCCTTTCACTGATAAATCTTTTTATTCTGGATTGGTATACCTGTTTTAGTACTGGATTATTTAGTTCCTCTATTTTGAGTTTAGTAGCTTCTTCTCTTCCCTTTTCTGTTTGTTTTTTTTTCAGTCAGTAATCTCATTTTGGCAATCACTAGGTAATGATCACTAAATATGTCTGCTCCTCTGTTTACTCTTGCATCCACTGTACTGTGAAAAAGGGAGCTGCTAACTATTATGTAGTCTATCATTGACTTTTCACACCTGTCTTCATTTACTCTTGTATATTTGTGGATATTTTTATGAGGAAAAAAGGCTATTTTCATGTTATTCTTTAAGCAAAAATCTATTAGTCTCTCTCCATTTGGAGAAGTTGTTGTCTCTCCTTCTTTACCTATTGCTCCTCCTGATGTTTCTATATTGTTGCCTACTCTAGCGTTTAAATCTCCTAAAAGCCTTAGTTCCTGTTTGTGTTTAAGATTCTCTGCAGCTCTTTGTAAATCGTTTTCGAAAGTACCTTTTTCTTCTTTAGTGGCGTCTTCGTTTAGTCCGTAAGCTATTAATAATTTAATTTCTCGTCCTTTTGGTTTAATACTTACCTCTAACAGCCGCGGGCTTATAAATTTTCAGCTTTCTATTAGCTTTTCATACCTTTTATGCACTAGGAGACCTACTCCTGCTCTGGCTCTATCTTTGACATCTACTCCTGAGAAGATTAAAATAGGATTTGGTCCTACATTATATTGTATTCCTTGTCCTTTTTTCTTTGTTTCTGTAATAGCCACATTGTCTACTTTGAATTTTTTCCATTTCTTCAACTAATTCTAACTCTTTTCTATTTATTGCCCTAACCTTCCATGTTCCAAAAATCACAGTCCGTGTTCGTTTCCATTTTCGTCGTTGAAAGGTCAAGCTGGTTATATTATATTTATTTCTCTGCATCAGTAAGGTTTCGAATAAGCAGGATTAGCCCACTGTACCCTAGGTAGACTGACGTAGATAAAGACAAACAGTGAGGCAAGGGGCATGTCGGAAGTTAATGTAATGACACAAGATAATATGAAAGCCCCGTAGGAACAAAGACGAGACAAACAGAGAATAGACAGAAAAAAATCCTGGCCACCATGGGGCACCATGGGATCGGTTTGCAGCACGCTTTCTTTTCATGTCGAGGCGATGGGTGCCGACGTAGAGGTTACGGGTTCGATCCCCATGGTGGCCAGGATTTTTTTCTATCTATTCCCTGTGTTTTTCTCGTATAATTTCCTATGGGGCTTTCATATTGTCTTGTGTCATTACATTGTACCCAAGGTAGATTGTGGGGCTGCCACCTTGAGCCCCCTACCCGGCCTTGTTATTTTCTGTCAGGGTTAACGCCCTTAGCCTTTGGTCATTCAAGACCAACCTGCAAGGCAGCAGGTTGTTATTTTCTGTCAGGTTAACTCCCTTAGCCTTTGATCAGTCAAGACCGACCTCCAAGGCAGCAGGTTGTTTTCTGTCAGGGTTAACTCCTTTAGCCTTGGTCAGCCAAGACCGACCTGCAAGGCAGTAGGAGACTCGTGGAGGGCGGGATTATCTACTCCCCCGTACAGTTGCTTACCTGTCCACTGCCTGGTTAATGAATGTGTCTATAATAATTCTATTTTTTTAGATTTGTTTTTTTGTTTTTTTTTGTTTTGTATATTGTTTGACCGCACTATGTATTTACCCACCTTTTGAATTTTTGTATACTTCTCCTAAAATCTAAATATTTAATTATTAACTAGGTTAAATTTGTTTTTAATTTAAATGCATTGATGCATTGTTTTATTTTTCAAACAGAAATTGTGATAACACAAGTATAATTTCTTTTTTTTTAAAGGATCAATAAAGATGATTGAATTGAATTGATTGAATTGAATTGTGTTCTTTCTGCTGTTGAAATTGTGTTTTTACTGCTTGTGAAATTGTGTTCTTTCTACCGATGAAATTGTGTTATTTCTACTGATGAAATTGTGTTTTCTGCTGATGAAATTGTGTTCTTTCTACTGATGAAATTGTATTCTTTCTACTGATGAAATTGTGTTCTTTCTGCTGATGAAATTGTGTTCTTTCTGCTGATGAAATTGTGTTCTTTCTTCTGATGAAATTGTGGTCTTTCTGCTGATGAAATTGTGTTCTTTCTTCTGATCAAATTGTGGTCTTTCTGCTGATGAAATTGTGTTCTTTCTGCTGATGAACTTGTGTTCTTTCTGCTGATGAAATTGTGTTCTTTCTGCTGATGAACTTGTGTTCTTTATGCTGATGAACTTGTATTCTTTATGCTGATGTACTTGTGTTCTTTATGCTGATGAACTTGTGTTCTTTATGCTGATGTACTTGTGTTCTTTATGCTGATGAAATTGTGTTCTTTTTGCTGATGAACTTGTGGTCTTTTTGCTGATGAAATTGTGTACTTTCTGCTGGTGAAATTGTGGTCTTTCTGCTGATGAAATTTTGTTCTTTATGCTTATGAAGCAAAATGGATGCTTGTACGCAGGGGACAGAGATCTCATGGCCTTGTAGACAATGATCCGAGTCTTGAGTTTGATGTGTAGGGATGGTTAGGTTTGATCTTAACCTGTGCCTGACTTATAATTTGCTGATGCTTATTCACCTGAACATCATTTCCATAATCTTTGGCTGGTTGATCTGATTTTTAATCTTACCTAGTTGCCTAATTGTCGGTCAAATTTATAAGTCTGGTTCCATTTTTGATCGCAAGAGCAAGTGATTCAGAGGGCTCACGCTGTGAGAAACCTAGAATTTGTTTACATATCATCATCACCATGACATTGATTTCCATTATGAATTTATCCTCAGTTCCTCTTCCAATGCTACAGACACATTTGACACAATTGTAGACGACATCAAGCCGTACATTTATGTTTTCATCTGCCTCGTGTCATCCCTCATCTGTGGCTATATTGCAATCAGTTGCTGGCAGATGGCATCAGAGAGACAGGTTGGTTTATAACTGTAAATGTTCAATTTCGTTTAAATGACAACATTGGCAGTATTGGCAGTCATGTCTGTGTGTGCGTTTGTGTGGTATAATTAATTTAATTTTGGGGTTGCACGTTTGCCAAGTAGACTTAATTTTTCCATCTTTTATTTCATCCATGTTAATAGAAATTTCCAATTTTCAATACACAGGTTAAAAAGCAATGGTCAACATGTTTCATCTGTTGTATATCTCTTGTCACAAACATTTTTCCCAATTGGGAGTGAGGATGCAATGTTTATCCGGATCTTTTTGTTGTTGTTGCGGTGATAACTGGGCCATGATGGCCTATAGGCTGTGTTTAGGCCAAGTCTTATGGAGACTTAATAATAATAATAATAATAATAATAATAATAATAATAATAATAATAATAATAATAATAATAATAATAATAATGCAAAATTTATATAGCACCCCTATCCATGACGGTCATGCTCAGTTGCGCTTTACAAAGGCCAAGACATACATCATAAAATAGCTTACATATTTACGATTACTATAAAATCATGCCATCTGCATACATGAACAATGTTACAATTAAGATGAACAGTACCTAAATGACGATATGTGCTAATTATAAGATGGCCCTATACACGCGTGTTTTAAAAATCTCTGTATACAAAAGTATAATAATAGTTAATGAATTCAAACTAAGAGGTCTAAGAATAATTACATATACATCACAGTGTTAAAGATACCATACATCAATATAACACCAAACTCTTAACACAGGTTTTAGAAAATGCCAAGAAGTTAAATATTATGTGACTGAAAATGAAGTGGAACAACTCTGTTTTAAGCGACTGTTTAAAGGAAGGAAGGGTTGTACAATTTGTAGTTTTAACTGACAAAGAATTCCATATAGCTGGGGCTGAAAAGGGAAAGAACGTTCGAGAAATTTTGTCTTAGGGACGCTTCTTTTTAGATGCAAAGATTGTGATGATCTAAGCGGACGATTGGGGTGGTGAACTTTAAGGAGATATTTTAGATAGTCGGGGGCAGTGTCATGAATGCAGTTGAAAGTGAGACATGCTATCTTATATACGATTCTCTTTTGTACGGGAAGTCAATTTAGAGAACATAAAACGGGAGTGATGTGTTCGGACTTTTTGATCTTAGTAACAATTCTTACTGCTTTATTTTGAAGTAATTGTAATCGATGGATAGAAGTCTTTGGCAATCCATAGAGAAGAGAATTACAGTAGTCTAGACGACTTGTGACAAGGGCATGAACAAACATTTTACATGTTTCTTCGTCTAACAGATTTGGGATATGAGAGATGCTTTTAAGGACATAATGGATTGTTTGAAAATCTTACCCGCCAAAGTAAATCAACCCGTACAAAAGAACACAAGAAATAAAAAAAGATATCCAAACGATAAAGATAAAAAAAGAACAAGATATGTAATACAAAACAAAACGGCGAAGAAAACGGCAGAAAAAACAACAGCTCTACCCTCTCTTAAACAGCTCAAAACCAAAAGAAAGAAATCAATGCCCCCCTCCACCTCCCCTCCCCCTCCACCTCCCTCCCTCATCCACCCCTCCTCCCCCTCTCCTGTCCCCTCCAGGTCAAAACATGGAAAAGAAAAGAAATGAAATGAAGAGCTGAAAGAGAGTACGAAGGTACCCTGGTTTTGTACAAGTAAATAAGACCATAAAGAAGAGAGATGCTACAAAATTTTTAATAAACCAGTTTTGTATTGTGGCGGCTGTATCCGATATCACACTACTTACAGGTAATTTAAAAAGTGAAAAATATTCTACTCTGCTCTGTAAAAGATAAGTACACATACACATAAGGAAGTATAAAAACCTAAGTTTATTCATGGATTTGCAAAGAAGTCAAACATTCCCAAGCTTTTTCTCTAAAATGAAATGACAAAGATAGGAAAGGGTAGCCCTGAGCTTATGATCATCAATTCTCATCGCTAAAATTGGATTTGTTAATTGTTTTTACTGACTTTTAAATATACATGTTTCCATTTATCTCTTTCTTGAAGGTCAATGAGATACGAAGACGTTTCTTTGATTCTGTTCTGAAGCAGCACATTGGTTGGTTTGATGTCCATGAAGGAGGGGAAATAAGCTCCCACTTCTCACAGTATGGTTTTGTTTGCTACTCTTGTGAAATGATTCTTTTTTTATCTTCTTGTATATAATTAAAACATGCACTCATACATTTCTTTGCTTGAAATACTAATATTTACAATTTATTAATTTTAGCTATCAGGAAAATGCTATGCAATGATTTGAAGTTAATAGAATTGTTAATTTGATGAAGGTGTTATTCATTTCCTGAAATGTTACTCTTATTATTATTTACATGGCGTCTTGCTGGAAAATCTGATATGAAGGTTGCTGAAGCTAGTCCTGAGATTTACTTATTACATGTACCTTGAAAGCACTTAAAAAAACCCAATTTCCAAACACACAACGAAGCAACAAGACAAAATAATCCATTATTGTTTTTATGTTGGAAAGATGAATCAGAAAAACCGATTAAAAAAAGTCATTTGACATGATCGATACTATTAATTATTAAGATTGTACAAACACTCATCTGAAATTCATAGGAACATAAAACCCATTACTGTGCCCTTCATAAGATCCTTCTCCCTTTACATTGTATGAGTATATAAAGTTAACAGAAAGGAAGAAGAGGAGGAATTTGGCTGTTACCACTCCATTTAGACGGTACCATAAGTATGAAAGTAGTAGTGCTAGTGAAATAGTGTTTGACCTTTTGACAGAAACGTGTCATATTCTTTTACTTAAACTTGAAATACAACAGCAAATAATAGGTTTATGTGTCTCATTTTCTTTCATTTTTTTCCCGAGACTCTTGAATGTGAAATGCATCAATGAATCTTTGATCAGTTTATGTTTTCTGTCCTGGAAGATAGGTGGACAACATAATATAATCTCAAAACTTATATGCTTAAGGATACAATTTTTTCTCAAATTAAATGTCATACGCTTTGCTCTTTCCCATTTATTATTGTAGACAAATTTAAAAACATTTTCTTCTTTGTCCTCAGGGATATTGCAAAAATTGGAGAAGGCATTGGAGACAAAATGGCCGTCTTTATTCAGTGGACGGGCACAGCAATTGCCTCTTACATCATGATTTTTACAAGAGAATGGAGATTGGCATTTTGTGTGGTTCTTTTTGCCCATTTGTGGTTTTCCTTGGTTCTGGCATTGTACGGGTAGGTAGAATGTGTAGTTGTAAAGACATAATTTTTTGTTTTATCTTGGTTTGACAATATCTACCATAAATGATGAAATCAAGATTTGACCTTCAACCCTTTAAACTATATTACATCAGACTATATTTCCTACTTCTATTATTACGAGGGGGACTCGGTAGTCCAGAGGCTAGGCGGTGGCCTCTCAACTAAAAGGTAGTGGGTTTGAGCCCTGCTGACGGTTGAAAAATTTTCTCGAGTTTTTTTATAGGTAAAATACACGCCTCTTGTCCAGGTAGGTGGATCGACACCTAGTCCCAATGGAGATGAATGATAAAAGGAGGTCCTGTGTGCAGAACCCAACACTCTGTGCATGTAAAAATCCCTTGGCTGTTTACAGAGCAGTCTGGGCAAAATTAAAAATCCTTCCAAAAACCCTGAGATCACTTAAGTTATGGATGTGGATAAATCAAATCAAATCAAGTACAATGAGGAGTCTCATTTTGAACCTGATCCAAGGACTTTGAGTGGTGAAGCTTGGTTTATATGTCGTAATACAGAACAGATTAGACATATCCTAAGTATGTTGTTCTAAATGTCTTTTAATCAGCAAGAACTGTTTTAGAGTACAGTCACGCCTCAGCAGTTTGAACAACTCCGTTCTGAACAATTTGTGCGGATTATTGAGACACCCCGATTATCGAATCGCTGATCAAAGTAACACATTGTGAAATGGTGAAAGGCTTCAGAACTTACAGTAATGTAGGCCTAGAGCATTTTACAGGCCACAGAACACTACGATGCTGTTCATCATGGCTGAAGTGGTGATAAGCAAGTTGAGTCGGGTGGCTTTGATGTGCCGTCAGCGGACTGGTTAGACTGTCTCGAACATTTGAGCGTTCGGTTTATCGAAACATAAACACTTTTTATTGTGGTAATTTGTTCCAAAGTTAGGTGTTTGGATTTGGAATCCGAAATTCCCAGACAATCAAGTACAAATAAAAATTAAAAATTTGTCCCCTGCTCATCTGTCTGGATTTTCGAGACAACCAGATCATCAAAGTCAAGATTATCTTGACCTAATTGTATTCAATCTAGTGTGAAAACTTGCTCAAATATTTCCAGTTGGATGTATAAGTTGTTAAGCCTGAATTTCTCACTAAGATACCAGATGTCAACTTTTGGTATTTTTGTGCTGCTTTTAAGATTTAATGGCCTCACAGTGCCCTGAATGTCATTTCTAATGTGCATTTCTTGTCAACTGCTAGATCATTTGATTTTAAACCACCATTAATTGTTTTGATGATTCCTAAAGAGCTTTTAGACATGTTGTTGTGTTGCTTTCTATGCTTTCTCTGTCAGCTTCTCTATAATACACATTTTTCTGTCAAGTTCATGAAATGTAGTCACAACCTGTTCCTTAATATACTGAAATCTTGTTCAGTTTATAAGGCCTTTGGTTTCCTTGCTTTAGGCATTTATCCCACAGTTATTGTTGTATTCATACTTCCTTTTCCCCAGTACTTTTTTCACACCACTTTTTCTCATGTTAATGATTCATTAGATTCATTAGCCATTGGCATTCAGTTGAAATACAGAGAGAAATTTTTTCTTCTTCTTCTCTTTCATTGCTTAGGTGATGAGAAATTTTGCAGCAAAAGAATTCAAGGCATATGCCAAGGCAGGGGCTGTTGCAGAGCAGGCATTGAGATCCATCCGGACAGTGCAAGCCTTTCAAGGTCAGGAAAAAGAGACAGCAAAGTAAGTAATTACATGTGTTCACAAAGTTAAAGGTGCAAAAAATACGAGCTTTGGATTATTTTTGTTTATGTATTTGAAGCTCTTCATACACTTTGTTTTAGTTTTGCTAGTTCACATTCTTTGTAAATTCTGTTTAAGATTTTCCTGAAAGCTTTACTGTCAGGAATTCTTATTAAAGTTTGACACATTTTAAGTTTGCAAGTTATTAAAGCATAACAAAACATTTTTGCACTGCTATGAAACTCATTTCTTTTTATTTCTCACATATGGGGGATATAAACCAGATCATTAAAACTTCCTCTAAAAAGCAAAAAAGAAGCTGATTTCACGTAGAACTACGAGCAGATTATATAATCTATCAGCCTACTGAAATCTGGGCAAGAATACTGTAGTGAAAAGAGTCAACTGTTTTGTCTTACATTTCATTGTGTTTTTCCTCTTACTTATATCGTTTATTACTTTACCCCAAATCCAAGCATGAGATTGTCAAGATATTTCCCTCTTTGTTTTTCATCTTTATCTCAGATACAATGCTAATCTTAGTGATGCAGTCAAACTGGCGTCTAAAAAAGGAGTTTTTCTTGGAATCAGCCAGAGTGTGCTTTGGTTTATCTTTTTTATTGTCTTTGCCGCTGTTGTATGGCTTGGGGTCTTGTTTATTCAGGAGTTTGACACTCCACCTGGAAATGTATTGCCTGTAAGTAACATTCAAAATTCTCATAAAGGATAATTATGTTAGGTCGAATAAACTTGCGTAAAATCTGTGGTTTCTATTTTAAGTACTTGTGATGTATGGGACCCTTCATTATGTCATGCAGAGTTTAAGAGTTGTCAAAAGTAATCGTACACAGTGAAACTACTGTCAGTGGCCCAGCCAGCCTTGCCTGTGTCTTTGGCTTTCTCTTGCACACCACTCCTTTCACTCCTGATAACTTCTAGTGTGTTCGAACTTTGACCTCCTGCATCTTTCTTTCTTTATCAGTTCCCATTCTACCTTTCAGTGTATGTCCTGCATCTCCTGTACAATTATTTTTTAATCCCAAGATTAAAGTTCATCTCTTGGATCTTGTCTTCTAGTTTTTGATAGACCTTTGAATGATGTCTTTTCCCTCTTCACATAATCATCACCAAATGTCGTACAATGCTGAAATCTTGACTAAACTATTCGTCTTTCCCTCCCATTTTCTGTGTATGAACTTCCTGAAATGTGTAAATGAATGCGCTTAACTGAGAACAACAAAATATGTCATGTGAAAAAACCCAAAAGAACTTTTCTGCCTTTTAGTCATTTAGGATACTGACATTGTTGTCTTTGTGTTTTGTTATGGTGGCGGTGGTGTGGTCAGGATGATAGAGGTAATATATAAAAAAATTTTTTGGGGGGGGGGGGGGGGGGGGTTTGGGTTCGTATAACCGCCCACCAACCCTCCATCCAATGTCATTATTTCTATGTCATGAAAGGGCTTCTTTTAAAATTTAGAATTTGCTCTCATTAAAGGAAGAAGAAATACCAATTTGCGTGCACAAGTCTGGATGATAATTATTATGACATGTATGATAGCTATTGGTTCAAAAGCTGTAGTAACACTTGATTTGCATTGACTTTACCAGCAAGGTAGTTGGTTTAGGTATGATTTGATGTCTATATGTATTTATGTATGACGACCAGATTCAGAAAATGATGATGCAGTTTGTGTAAACGTTTGTGTGTGTGCGTGCGTGTAAAATGGAGAGTGTGGGTGTTTACGTGAGTGTGTTCTTTCCTCGCAATCTTGTCTTGCCCTTACACTTCTTTCTCCTTTAATTAACTATGAATTTGGGTTCAAAGTGACAATGTTTAAGTTGTACCCCCTGATTTTCTTTTGAACAGGATTGGGCTATTGTTGTTGACAATGCTTCAATGCGTGTGCGATTCCACCATGTCACAGAAATTGATAGGAACACTTTTAAATGTAACATTTTGTATTAAACAAGACTTTAAAGTTTTTAAAAATTTGATGAATCTTATTCGTTTTAACAAATATTCTCCTCATGGGTTAATACTTTATATCATAAGCTATAGGTAAATCATTATGTTATGCACTGATGCGCAAATATGATGAAACTATGGAAATGTTTTATATTTTTCCAGGTATTTATTGGAGTATTGATTGGATCAATGAGTTTTGGCCACGCTTTCAATAATCTGGAAAGCTTTGCTAATGCCCGAGTGCAGCCACCAAAGTCTTTGATGTCATTTTCCTCACACCTGAAATTGATGCTATGTCTGAAGAGGGGCTGAAACCAAAAAGCTTAAAAGGCAATATTTCTCTCAAAAACATAAAATTTTCTTACCCTGCAAGACCCGATGTCAAAGTAAGTTAAGAAGCTTTTTATTACTTCTAAAATATTTTGTTTTTGTTTTTTTTATCAAATTGTTTATCAATTTTAGTCCTTGGAGGGGACGGGGACTTTATATTCTAACATTTTTCATAGAAATGGGCACATACGTCAGGTTGTAGTCAATAAAAAAACAAGACAATAGGGCTCTATGAATATCATATCTAATATTATCAGTTAAATCTACCTGACGTAATTATTCAGGAGAAGTAAAAAACGTCATAAATGATCAAACCCTATGCTTTGCCTTTCGGAAGAAAAATGGAAATCTTCTTTTAGATCATGAGCTTTTTTATTGGTTCAAGGCCTCAATATTTATAAGGACATGAAAGAAGCTTGTCTTTGATCATTTTAAGGATAAATCTCACATCCCAAATGTGGTGGACTTACGCATTTAAACAGTTTCACTGACGATATGTGATGTATCTCTGACCATACTTTAAGGCTATAAGTCAAAAATAGGCATTTTACTTTTATCCTATAAAATGATTTTAAGTTAATTGAGAGAAAATGAGACGCAGTTATGGTCACAAATTCATATAAGATAGAGATAAAGATAGATTTATAATTGTTTTGCCAGTATCAATATAGGTTGACTACTTTAATCATTTATCACTTGGCAATCCATATCATTTACACATCTTATCTTACAGTGTATGGAATCTGACTTGTACTTATATGCTTACAATCTCTGTTTATCTGTTACCAAGTTAATATTCATTTCGTTCATGAGTCAAGTAAAGTAAAGTAAATCCCATACTCAGAGTTGAACATAGGGTAATCATAAGTAGAGTCATGATTTTTCTAGGCACTCAACTTCATTTGGTAGTTGGTCATTGCTTTTCACATTGCCTTTACTTTGGCAGAGTCTGAATAGACCTAGGTTCCCATTTCGTTGCTGGGATAGCAGAAGGGCCAGAACAATTTACTCAGGCTAGGAATCAAACTGGGGCCTCCTGCATGATAGTAAGATGCTCTACTGACTAAGATACTATGAGTCAAGTGATGAAAGCAAGGCGATATATCTTACATTTGGATACAAACATTATTTTTAATAACTTGGCCGTGCAAACTTTCCCTACCCCAATATTTGATGTGTTTACAAACTCATGCTTTTTCTCCACTGGCCCACGATGTCTTGTAAATGAAAATTTAATCTCTATTGTACCAGTCCTGATTTGACTTGGTTGAATTCATATGATAATGTTTCTTTCTTAAAGGTCCTGAAGAGTCTGGATTTAGAAGTCAATGAAGGCCAACACATAGCACTTGTTGGACCAAGTGGTTGTGGGAAATCAACCGTGGTTCAACTCTTGCAACGGTTTTATGATCCAACTGAAGGACAGGTAGCCATCTTTTGTAGGACTGCTTTAAAATAAGCAACACAATTTTATATTTGTTTTTTCTCGTTTAAGGGGCGTCCGGGTGAGCTGTAACAGCGTTTAGTAGAGTTTGTCATAATACCCATTTTCCAAATCCACTCTAGAATGCTACTTCAACATCTTTAGAATCGAGTACATCAGTTGATTTTTATATAAAGCCTGAAAAGGTACTAATTCTATGGCCAATTTTAATATGGCTGTATCATTCTGAAGAAAGTTGAATTTTCAAACCCGTTTTTCTCAAAAGATGTGATTTCTAGCATACAATGTTTTTAAAATCTTAAAATCTCAGAAAGTATTCTGCCAGTGTTGAAATTTGGTACACAGCTAGACTTATTTGTTATTGGGAACTAGAGATTTTCACTGGTTTATTTTGATTTTCATATCTTTTGTGCACCTTTAAAATCAAAATATTACAAAATTTATCAATAGTTATTTTTTAATAAAATACTGATTTTTTTAAGCACATTTAAAAACAGCTGAGATAAATTAAATATGTCTTACTCCTTATTTAAGTTTAAAGAATATGTCTGAAAAAGAATTTCATTGCTATTTTTAAGATTTTAGGCAATGGCAACAATTTTCCCAAAATTTTTTACATTTACATAGTAACTTAGATGACATTTTTAGCCAATAATGCATTAGGGAAAAAAGTGAAAATTCAGTAGGACCTATGTTTAGGCCTATGTTTTATTTGCTAATCCTTGCTTTCTATATCACATTTGTGTTTATCCACAAGTGTGATTTTAAGCAGCTTAAAAAGTATTTACAGGTGCATAGTAAGGGCAATCAGAAATAAATATTGATCGTCTCTTGCACTCATTTTACTGCAGTACAGTTTTACCTTAAACCAAGTATTTTACAATGACTTTTTCATTCCTCCTCTGTGATTAGTTTGATCTGTATCTAGATTTTAGATTTCTTTACGTTATTATTTTATTTGTTTTCTTTTTGCATGAATGCCTCTATTTGTAAAAGGTCTCCCTTGTTTTCTTTTGATCAGGTCACATTTGATGGACATAATGTCAAAGATCTAAACCTGAAATGGCTTCGTAAGCATATAGGTGTTGTGAGCCAAGAACCTGTCCTTTTTGATACTTCTATAGCAGAGAACATTCGATTTGGGAAATTAAATGCCACACAGATGGAAATAGAGCAAGCAGCAAAAGATGCTAATGCCCATGACTTCATCCAACTCTTACCACAGGTAGGTCTAAAGACTTGTTTTCTGGATTTTGTTTAAAGCAGATCTCTGTGCTGTATTATTTTAAAGTTGATACTTTTTACATCAAAAAGAGAATCTTTTAAGATTTGGCCAAGTAAAATACACAGACTGGGTCTTGGGGCAAGGTACCTGCAACATAAAGAATTTTTCATGAGTTTAAAAAAAATTATTGTCTAGAGATAGACTTGGATCTAGTAACTAATTCTAAAGGAGATGTAGAAATTAACCAGAGATCACATATATCTGTTGTCTTATTGTGAACTCTTAATAATTCTTCGACAATGTTAAGATGGACATCAAATCCTATACCTAATGATTGCGACAGAAATGATAATGATTATATATTATACAATTCTGAGTTGGTCATTCTTTGAGCGTAAAAGGCTCAGTAGCTAGGCCACAAAGAGTAACCATGTTTTTCATGTCGATTCTTAATTATCATAAGATCATGTTCATTTCAGGAATTTTTCTACAGAAATGTACCAGAATTGTACCAGAAATGTACCAGAAATGTACCAGAAATGTACCAGAAATGTACCAGAAATGATATTTAATTATGAAACTTCATTGTTTCCCCATCTATGAGCAAAACTTTCATTCATCAAAGCGGCCTTAAAATATCGTCACAACCTCAGCATTGAGTACTGTCTTGGTCTGATAATTGTGTTTGATGTCATTTGAAGTGTGACATGCTTGCAACTTATTATCATTACTCTCCTCATTAGGAATTTCTTGCAATCATAAATTAGATTGCAAACTCATTAACTTCATTTAATCCAGCCGCATATGATGACTTGTAAACCTGAAAAATAACTACCATGAAAACCTGCATCGAACTAGCATCCTTCCCAGGAGGGAATACATTAGCACCTATTTCTCTTCATGTTATCAAAACCAAGAAAGGCTTCAGCTCTATTGGGTTTTATGGTCCTAAAAACGAATTTTACTCAGTGAAAACTTTTATGATAGTGAGGAGGAAGCTTGCAACTTGATTTGGAGTCTTATTTAAGAGTGCTATTGAAAGAAGTGCAGAATATTTCAAGTGATTGTGTACACATCGTTTTTAACACTTCACTAGTTCATTGCCTGGAAACAAATTCTTGTACAATTGGTAGCTAATGGTAATAAGGTTGTGAGACCTATATTTTTGTTATCATAGTTTCAGTTACATTTTTTGAAAGTAGGACGTCATAATTGATTTTTCTTTGGCTTTGTCAAAATGAAATTATTTAAACTACTCTATCCCAGGGATATAGCACAAATATTGGAGAAAGAGGTGCACAGTTGAGTGGAGGTCAAAAGCAAAGAATTGCCATAGCAAGGGCACTCGTGAGGAACCCCAAAATTTTACTTCTGGATGAAGCCACCTCAGCGCTTGATCATGAAAGTGAGGCTGTGGTGCAGAACGCATTGGATAAGGTAAGCTACTATAAAAGAGGCAAAGAAATTTAACCTTCACGGATGGAAACAGAAAATGTCAGGACAGGGTAGCCTGGAGAACAGTCATCTTCTTCTTCTTCTTCTTCTTCTTCTTCTCTCTCCTCCTCCTCCTCCTCCTCCTCCTCCTCCTCCTCCTCCTCCTCCTCCTCCTCCTCATCCTCCTCCTCCTCCTCCTTCTTCTTCTTCTTCTTCTTCTTCTTCTTCTTAATAACTGACCAACTCAATTCTTGAGTACAGTAGTGACCGCCTAAATGCCCGCCGCCTAAATGTTCGTTTCGCCTAAATGCCAGCCATCTCAGTGAAACCAAATTATTTCTATATAAATTGCCCCTCTAAATGCCCATTTGAAAACCAACATTTTCGCCCAAATGCCCGGTCTCAACGACAACTGCAGGTGTCTTTTTCTCCAAACTATCATACAATACGTCAGTAATTGATTAAATATGCTGTTTTCTTTATCATACATGTACTCCGATTGCTAATCTAATAAGGCTTATGCCCGCTAACAATGTGCCATGTATTGCAACCATCCTTCATTACCTATCCATTGTAGAACTTAATGTACTAAACATTGACCAATCTTCTCTTCATAACTCCACCCACTGTACACCACATCCATTGTCCCATTGGATCACCGGTTTGTCATCGGGCAATTAGAATTGAACAGTCTTCTGGACTTTGCCCACATCTCTTTCTTGATGTCGTAAGTGGCATGCAATCACCTGGCGTCTTTAAACTGGACGCTCATCACGTTGAGGGACAAGGTGTGAACAGTTTTATTGCCGTATTGGCCGTATCCAATGTGACTTCGGGTCTTTGTGGCGAGAGACGGTCAACCCATCCAGCGTGCTCACTTCCAGGTTTCCTTTTTTCTTGCAATAAATTTTTCATACAGCTGATGAATTTTCCAAAAACAAACGATCTGGCTATGAATCTTTATCCTTGTCTGTCTGTTGTCTTAATTTTAACATGAGGATTATAAATCGAAGGAGTTGTAAGATTCGTGTTATTTATTCACACATTGGTCCCATTGGATGAGGCTTTTCTTTATCCAGTTTTTTCTCATCCAAATTTGTATAACTACTTAAGTCATAGGTCTCGTGATGAAATAAGTTATGTGATTATAAGTGGGTTATGCCAGTTAATGAGGAAGCAAACATTGGATCAGGTCCGTTTTCTCTTAGCCTCCATAGTAACAACTTGAATTTTGCACAGCTACATACAGATCTACATCTTGAAAAAAAAAAAGAATAAACCAGGAAATGATTTACAAAAGAAGCTTCAAATTCTGGACAAAATTGGTAAGTCATTAGGGAAACCCAAAGTCACAGAAATAGGCCTACCCTCAAATTGTTGCCCCTGACCTACTTTCGCCTAAATGCCCATTTCACCTAAATGCCCGTTTTTTCTGCTTCCCAAACACCGGACATTTAGGCGGTCACAACTGTATTACTGTCAGCACGCATATTTTGATTTAACCCAAAATATTAATCCAATTTTGGCTTTAAAATGATATGTTTAATTCTGTTTTTAAAGTCTTCTGCACTATTGCTGAGTTTTATTTTTCGTGGGTTTTTAATAAAGAAAGACAGAAGGAAAGAAAGAACATGATGACACACTTGGACTTTGATTTCTCAAATCATTACTTGATCACCAAGAAAACTACACTGTTTTAGGTTGTTTTTCTCCCACCCCAATATCAGTATTTAAGATCTGAATCAAAATTCTCTGTTTATATTTACAAATTATATGAGACACTATGTTAAACATCCATACAATTAATGTTAACATCAAAGTTACCCCATGTTTAAAATTCTTTGAAATATTTAAATCAGGCTGAAGTCGGACGTACTACCATTACAATAGCGCACAGACTGTCCACAGTGAGACATGCGGACAAGATAATAGCTATAAGTGAAGGAGAAGTCATAGAGGAAGGCACACACGATGAACTGATGGCTTCAAAGGGCTTGTTTTACCAGCTTGTCCAAATACAGGTATTTGAACTACTGCTTATAGACACAGGTACATGTCTGAAGATTCAGGTAGCAATGTGCATGGTTGTAAAATTGAAAATTTATCCTTTTTTTGTAGTAAACTTTGTTGTGTTTGCATTGCATATATGAGAGCTCAGTTTATTGTTGAAGCTTTAGATGTACTGTGGTCTCCGCCTAAAAGGCTGGTCCTCAGGAGACAATAAAAACCAGTTTCTTAGCCGCATTTCTTACAATCTTGTCTTTTCTGAGATGAGAAGAAGCCTGAATGGAGAAAACTGGAAGCCATTAGTGTTTTTGTATTACAACTGATGTAAAATGTTGTTTTTTTTTTTTTAAATTATATGGCAAGTCAAAGGCATGTTTGGCAAGTATGGAAAATTCTTGTGCCAATTGTTTTAAATTTGACAATTTTTTTTGGCACATTTTCGTTTATTCTTCAGCAAACTTTGGCTTCAGCATTCTTGAAGTTTTAATTTTTAAATGTCTGCAGGTACAGTTTGATGTAAATTTCGATCTCTTTCTTTCTTCTAAATTTATTAAAAATGAAGATAATTTTTGCAGATCTTTGTCATTTTTGCAAATTGAGCGCAATTTGGACAAATTTTTGTTGAAAATTTAGGCTTTTTTTGGGCAGATTTTGGCATTTTTCGAGGTTTAAAATTCAAATTACCACGGGGACAGTTATTCCACTTCAGATAATAATGACTTACTCATTACGAAGTGTTACTGTTAGTGAGGACGATTTAAAATTTGATTACAATGAGGCAAATTCTGATTTTAAAGTGATGTTTTCAGTGCTACTGCTGAGACCCATTTTTGTTGGGAGTTTGTTCCACATTTTGACTGTTTTAAAATTTAATGGCAGTATTTAGAACCACATGGAAGTTTGTTTGAAAGATACTTTCAGTGTCACATTACTCAAAATGTTATGAAAGATTGCTTTTATTACTGGACTGTATGGCACGTGCCAGTGTGATAAGACACGTAATACCTGCCCGTATGTTGAGAAAGTGGTCTCCACATCCTTTCCAAACTGTGAACTTAAAGTCACTTCAGGCTTCACTTGTACCAGCAGGAACGTCGTTTACATCCAGGAAACTGGCCTTCATTTAGCCGACTGGTTTACTCAACATCTTAATGACAAAAAACACTGCTACTCAAACCTGTTCCCTCCCATTTTAACTCATTTGATCACTGTTGTGTCTGAGACATCTCTGTCACTGCTGTCTGCCAATGTTGTGGTACGGGGCACGACAGATTCCAGGCGGAACAAGGCCTCATCAGCCAATGTGGTACTTGCCATTCTCATGGCCTTAGAGGGATGGGGGGGGGGGGGGGGGGTCCTGAACATGTTTTTTATTATTATTTGATATGGACAATTTTAACAACTATCATTGTACTCGGCATGTCTAAATTATCGGAACAAAATATTAAAATGTTTTTTTCATTATATGGTTGCCATGGGAATGCCGCCATCTTGGATTTTTATTGTGAAAATACCTACAAATTCATTTCAAATAGGCTTTTTTTAGTTATGAGCAAACTTGGCTATAACTTTGCACACATGTTATTGGTTCAATATCTAGCCACCGAGTAGCTTTTTTGGATAAATGGTTTTGATTTTATGACTGTTTTGAAAATGCATATAACAACCTTTCCAATTTTGGGCAAATTTAATCACAAAAAATTCCTTTCTCAAAAATTTTAAGAGATATCAAATATCACTACTGAAGAAAATTTTGTTTTGCGTTACAGTTGTTATATACCAAAGTTGGGGGCAATCGGACAATAAAGTAGATCGTATATCGCTGTCAAAAAGTAAAACTTTGAGAAAATCGCTTAAAATTTTTTCTTCCCGTTATTTGAATGTTTTTTTTGCATATAAATCTATAAAAGAATAATATAATACTTTAAAACATCATACAATCTTGAGAGGCTATCAAATACTTTATTTCAAGCCTATTTCAACATATATCAAATACTTCATTTCAAGCCTATTTCAACATATATCAAATACTTCATTTCAAGCCTATTTCAACATATATCAAATACTTCATTTCAAGCCTATTTCAACTGCTCCAGGCTCCTTATGCTCATGTCGGGATGGCATCTTTCTTATAACAGATGCACAGAATTTTTCCCGTAATATTCGGCCGATCTTAGCTAATATAGACAACATTTCCTCAAAAACACATGTGGTGATTAAAATGAGTACCAACTTTTTATACTTTAGACAAATTTCCAGCTTTTATGGTATAACCGTTGTGTTGAAGTGGCATCAATTCTAAAAAAATCCCATAAAATGAAAGAACTGATACTGAGCCTTTGTTATGGTATCAATGTCGTAGTGCAATTAATGAGATTTGTCCGATTGGTGACAAAAATCAATTTATCCGAGACAACTTATGTGCTGTCATATCGCATCTATATTTTATTTTGTTTTTGTTTTTTTACCTCCATAGAGCAAAATTGAAAAAGATTCTGAATTGAGTAAGTTGCTTATTTTCATCCTAAACAATCTGGATTAACATCTTTTTCACTAAGCTTTTATCCCTCCTATGACCTGATATTTAATGAAAGCTTCACATAAAGTAAAAGAAATGTAAAAAATGCACAATCAAATGAATTTTTATTGTTTTTGTTTAACTTCAATAGTGTAATCTTTAACAAGTGTATGCAACAAATTCCTGTTGTTATTGCTGTTTAACTTTTATATCTGAAATTTTAACTTACTGTACAGTATAGCGGATACTTTTGTTCTCTCAGCTAATCTATGATATCTTATACCATTCATTAAGATGATGAAGCTCTACAAAAAACCATGATCTAAATCTGGTCGCATTCTATGTCTAATCTTGAAAAGGAAAAAGGATCGTTTAGCCCTTTTTCTCTTTTTCATGAACCTGATTTGTATAAAATGTTACTAACTTTCCACTTCGACTCACCTTAATTCTATGACTGTATATTCACTATTCCTTGCACATAATTTAGATTTTAAATCTTCTTATAATTTCCTCGAATTAAACAATCTTGCATGTGTGTGAAGTTTTAAAAACTTTTATATCAGAAGTTGCCTTATGAATTTTTTGTTTTCACTTTTCCTTCTCCATTCTACTCTGTAAATCTATCTCTGTCTCTGTCTATTTCTCTCTCTTTTTCTCTCTCTGTCTCTCTCTCTCTGTATCTCTTTCTTTCTCTCTCTGTCTCTCTCTGTCTCTCTCTCTCTTTCTCTCTCTCCCTGTTGAATTTTAAATAGTGGTATTAATTTACTTTTATGACCATGAAAATTATTGCTGTTATAATGAACTTGATATAGTGTCTGAAAAATTGATAGTAAAATAGGAAAAGTAAGATTTAAGACATTTCAATTACACGTAATACTATTTCACTTGAAAGTGCTGCAAAAGAAACGATCTCTAATGTATCGCACACTGTTCACTTACTGTTTATATCTCATTAAGGTTAGTGAGGATTTTCAGCAGCCAAGCGTTTTTGATATAATGCATATGAAACATATAAAATATGCATATAAAAAAACAAAACAAATTGATGAAAAGAGTTAATGTAGTCAAATAATTGAAATGTCTTGACAAGATGCTTTTTTGTATAAAATTATCATTTGTCAATTTTCTGTGCAAAACGAAAGTAAAACAATCCAAACTTTAGATGTTGTGCCAGTTCAGTTATTTGATAAGTAATTCCAAGGGGTAAGTTAATCTCTTTCTTTTCTTTTTCTTTTTATATTCTTTGAGATGATAGCAAATTCTCGGAGATGAGAAAAAGAAAAAGAACAAATGAAGAGTACACTCCAAATACAAAGGCAAAATAAACAAAAAAAAAAAGAAAAAGAAAAGAAGGAAATCAAAGAAGAATGTGTCAAAAAAAAAAAGGGCATAACATTTTGCGTCATTTGTTTAATAGCACATTCTTTAAACTCATCTTAACTCAACGGACAACAATAAGCTGCTATGGATGAGAGCATGGGCGGTCAGCATCTGAGTTCATACTATGACTCATCCCCCGGTAATCATGGTGAGTAGTTGAGTTTTGTCTTTTCTCTCTTTTGTTCTTTGAAATGTGAGGAACAAGACTGAAAGTACGGTACATCCTTCATGATCATGAATTTTCCATAGGTGCTAATGAAGAGTTACAATGTCAATTTAATTAAATTCAATTTCTGCCTGACATTGTACATTTATTTTAATGGTGTCGTTATTTGTCTCTGGCATCAGTTTAAAGAAAAATTAGAAGGTATAGAAAGTTGCATTGCATATCGTTCTCTCATTATTTTGGTCTGGTTTAACTTTCAGCAGTAATAATTGCATGTATGTTGAGATTTCCTCACAAAGTACTATCCGATATAATAACTAGATCGGAGAAGTATTGGGAAAAGGTGGATATAAATGTAAGAATTATCATTTAATTTGCATGGAAAACAATGTGATTGGCATGCTATTAAGCATGATGATTTTCTAGCCTTTAGAACGGTGTCATCTGACAACGCTTTGTATTTGCAGTTCCATTTGAAACTATTTTAATCTAACGCTGATTAGTCAAGAAGTGCACTTTACTCCTTTCACTTTTTGAGATAACAGATATCCTATGTAAAAGGAATGCAAGGCCGGTCAAAAAAACTTGCCTATTATTAGGTTTCAATTGTAATCTGTTTGATAAAATTGTGCTTCACAATTGTTTATGAAACACTGGTCGATGTCCTCATGTTGTAGTATATTATTAAAAAGCAAATCACATTAAACTGGTGTTAAAATCAAACTTTGAATCAAAATTATTCATGCATGAATCCAAAGATAGCAATAACTCCTCATTTGTGGGTTCTATTGGTGCAACTGAGAAAAGGCTATGTTTTTGACTTCTTTTATATGTTTGGAGATAGTTGATATTCTAATATTTGTATTGGGGGATGGAACACTTCATTTAGCACTTTGCCCGTAGATTTTCATTTTTGAAATGCTTGTATTGGGTATTAGGTAGGCTTGCTTTGGTTTAAATCATGAAATTTTGTTGTGAACTTTACTTGTCTACTTTTTTGGTACAGTGGAACCTCTCTAAATGGGAAGCCGGGAATCGGGAAACCCGGCCAATCGGGAAGAAATCCCAGGGAATGGATGTTTTTGCTATATTTTACCTCTCTAAACGGGAAAGGTCCCCGGCCAATTGGGACAATTTTTCGGATGCCAGTCCATCATGACCATAAGCCAGACACACCGGGTAAGGTATCCAATACAAAGGTGTGAAATCGGACCTTGATTGTCAAGTTACTAATACGGTACAGCGTTTAGAAAGCAGACTCCTGCACTATCATAGCCTTTCAGGGAGAGGGAGAGGGAGAGGGAGTGTGAATGTGAGTGTGAGTGTGAGTGTGAGTGTGAATGTGAGTGTGAGTGTGAGTGTGAATGTGAGTGTGAGTGTGAGTGTGAGTGTGAATGTGTATGTGAGTGTGAGTGTGAGTGTGAGTGTGGGTGTGGGTGTGAATGTGAATGTGTATGTGAGTGTGAGTGTGAGTGTGAGTGTGAATGTGTATGTGAGTGTGAGTGTGAATGTGAGTGTGGGTGTGGGTGTGAATGTGAATGTGAGTGTGGGTGTGGGTGTGGGTGTGAGTGTGAATGTGAATGTGAGTGTGAGTGTGAGTGTGAATGTGAGTGTGGAGTGTGGGTGAATGGAGTGTGTGTGTGAATGTGAATGTGAGTGTGAGTGTGAGTGTGAATGTGAGTGTGGGTGTGGTGTGTGTGTGAATGTGAATGTGAGTGTGAGTGTGAGTGTGAATGTGAGTGTGGGTGTGAGTGTGGGTGTGGGTGTGAGTGAGTGGGAGTGAGTGAACGGGGAGTGAGTGAGTGGGAGTGAGTGAGTGAGTGAGTGGGAGTGGTGAGTGAGTGAGTGGTGAGTGAGTGAGTGGGAATGAATAAGTGAGTCAGGTGGATCGAGTGAGTGGGTGTGAGTGAGTGAGTGAGTGGTAGTGAATGAGTGAGTGAGTGGGAGTGAGTGAGTGAGTAGGAGGGAGTGAGTGAGTGAGTGAGTGGGGGAGTGAGTGAGTGAGTGGGAGGTGAGTGAGTGAGTGAGTGGGAGTGAATGAGAGAGTGAGTGAGTGAGTGAGTGAGTGAGTGTGAGTGAGAGAGGGACTGAGTGAGTGAGTGCGTGAGAGGGAGTGAGTGAATGAGCAAGAGGGGGTGAGTGAGTACGTGAATGTGAGTGAGGGAGTGAGTCAGTGGGAGTGAGTGAGTGAGTGGGAGTGAGTGAGTGAGTGAGTGAGTGGGAGGGAGTGAATGGAAATGAGTGAGTTGGGTGAGTGAGTGAGTGGAAGTGAGTGAGTGGTGGTGAGTGAGTGGTAGGAGTGAGTGAGTGGTGGGAGTGAGTGAGTGAGTGAGTGAGTGAGTAGGAGTGAGTGAGTGGGAGTGAGTGAGTGAGTGAGTGCGTGGGAGTGAGTGGGAGTGAGTGGGTAAGTGAGTGAGTGGGAGTGAGTGAATGAGTGAGTGAGTAGGAGTGGGAGTGAGTGAGTGAGTGGAAGTGAGTGCGAGAGTGGATGGGAGTGAGTGAGGGAGCCAGTAAGGGAGTGAGTGGGAGTGAGTGGGAGTGATTGAGTAAGAGTGAGTAGGAGTGAGTGAGTTGCAGTGAGTGAGAGAGAGTGAGGGAGTGAATGAGTGAGTGGTGAGTGGTGAGTGAGGGAGTTAGGGAAGTGAGTGAGTGAGTGGTGAGTGAGTGAGTGGGAGTGATTGAGTGAGTGAGGGGAGTGAGGGAGTGAGTCAGTCGGAGTGAGTGAGTGAGTGGGAGTGATTGAGTGAGTGAGTGGGAGTGAGTGAATGAGTGAGTGAGTGAGTGAGAGGGAGAGAGGGAGTGAGGGAGAGGGAGAGAGGGAGTGCGTAAGTGAGAGAGATGGAGTGAGTGAGTGAGTGAGTGAGTGAGTGAGAGGGAGAGAGGGAGTGAGTAAGAGGAGAGAGGGAGTGCGTAAGTGAGAGAGATGGAGTGGTGAGTGAGTGAGTGAGTGAGAGAAAGGGAGTGAGTGAGTGAGAGGAAGTGAGTGAGTGAGTGAGAGGGAGTGAGGGAGTGAGTGAGTGAGAGGGAGTGAATGAGAGAGAGGAGTGAGTGAGAGAGGGAGTGAGTGAGAGGGAGTGAGTGAGTGAGTGAGAGGGAGTGAGGGAGTGAGTGAGTGAGAGGGAGTGAATGAGAGAGAGGGAGTGAGTGAGAGGGAGTGAGTGAGAGGGAGTGAGTGAGAGGGAGTGAGCGAGAGGGCGAGTGAGAGAGGGTCTGAGAGAGAGTGAGTGTGTGTGTGAGAGAGAGAGAGGAGAGAGGGAGAGAGAGAAAGAGAGAGAGAGAGAGAGTGTGTGTGTGTGTGTTTGTGTGTGTGTGTGTGTGAGAGTGAGAGAGAGAGAGAGAGAGAGAGAGAGAGAGAGAGAGAGAGAGAGAGAGAGAGAGAGAGAGAGAGAGAGAGAGAGAGAGAGAGAGAGAGAGAGAGAGAGAGAGAGAGAGAGAGAGAGAGAGAGTGTGGGTGTGGGTGTGGGTGTGGGTGTGGGTGAGCGAATGAGTGGGAGTGAGTGAGTGGGAGTGAGTGAGTGGAAGTGAGTCAGTGGGAGTGAGTGAGTGGGAGTCAGTGAGTGGGAGTGAGTGAGTGGGAGTGAGTGAGTGGGAGTGAGTGAATGGGAGTGAGTCAGTGTGAGTGAGTGATTGGGAGTGAATGAAAGGGAGTGAGTGAGTGAGTGAGTGCGTGAGTGAGTGGGAGTGAGTGAGTGA